>BMAO01024125.1:0-132838 GCA_019973975.1 Trichonephila clavata
TGATAGCTTTAAAAATAAAAAAAAGAGATGAAATAAAGAAAAATTAGAACTCTACATTAATCGAAATACTTTTATAAAAAGTATTATTCCTTCTTCCCTCTAACTCGGCTAGACCCATATGTGGGATTAACTAATTGATCAGACGACAACATTCACTAAAATTGTTTATTTGTCACAATATTCAACGCAGGCACAATAATAATCCGATTAAGATAAATTAATCAGCACTTTGAAGACTGAGGTGAGACCAGATAGCGGGGGGGGGGATAATATTTACGGACATTCAATTATATTCTACTATAACTTATATAAGCTCGTTCTTACCTCGGACGCGATTAACAATTTAACTCTCTTTCTATTTAAATAATGAGCATAGTACCTCAACCCTTGTAATTCTCTATCAGTTAGACGAGGTCTTGAACACTAATAGCTGACTTGAGTCCTTCTTAGAGATTCCAATTTCACACGTTCTACACTGTTTACGTTCTACGGCGGGATTGCTTGCTTCTCATTAATTCACTTCACATTCGAGCTATTTTCACTTCAGTAAACTTCCATTCTCACTTTACTAATCTTAGATTCTCACTTCACTAACTTTTTAACAATCGCGAATACAGAAGATATATATTAAATCTAATTTGCATGATCACGTTTTCCTGTCTCGGTGAAAGTTGGTTGAAAGAATGCATTCCCTAAAAGAGTCCCCAAGGAGTTAGAGGATGCGTATAGATCCGTCGCACTTTTTACTTTTACGATATGACTTACTGTTCGAACTTAAAGAGTTGTGATTCTAGAAGTATAATATTTTTTTCAAAAGTCTTGGGTAATACCTCAAACAAAGGACTTAAAAACATAAGAGTAGCATTTTAGGTTTATTCGTAGAAAAGGAGTAGCGCATTATACAGAGAATATGCATCAAAATTTAAAAAATGCAACTTGAAAGTATAGGTGCATTTTGTAAGCCAGATGTTACGGTATATGTAGCTTACTATAAATATATAAAATAAGTGTTATTCCTTGTATGTAAAAAGTAATGTTAATATAATTTTTTTTTTGATAACTCGTAAATCAGGGAGAATGTATATTTGCTATTTAAGAACAGCTCAAAAAATTCCGACGTATTCAAAGGATTCTATCGCCATTTCCGCTGAAATATCCCAATTGGGAGCAACACTTTCCGTCTATCGGGAACTCGGGAGGTCATGTAATGATCTTCTCGGGGAAGTAACATTCTTCATTCTTCCGATGAGTGACCTCGTTTGTTCCCAAAGGCGTAGAGAGAAGAAATATAACTTCCACTTCATCTTTCTGCCAAGCAATAAAGCGATTGTTATTCTGCCAAATCAATTCTTGTAGCCGTCCGAATGAGCGCCATCTCGAAAAGAAACTACATGTTTATCTCTTTTGCAGTTAGTGACAAATAGAATTATATGCTAACGCTCTTTCTTTAAGGTTTTAACTCTTTTTACACACTTCATAATTGAGCTACAAATTAAATCTCGTTATATAACATTCGTATGAAGTCAGAGAGCATAATATTCTATATTTCAAAAATTTGTCTTTCATGGTTTCCAAAGTGTATTATTCTTTTTTTCATAAATTCAGCAACAGCGTGTTCTGTCTTCTACATTTCTGAAAAATATTGTTTTGACTTTCATTTAATTTTAATTCTTTTTCCCCAAAACTATTATTCTTCTTGTCAGGATTCATTTTACTATATGTTGGCAGGTATTCAAACACCATACAAAAGAAGTCTAAGGAGCGCGGTGTACTCTCAACCCGCCTAGAAGTGGGGCGGAAGTGAAGGATGGCTAGCCATAATTTTTATCCAATCTATTTATTAAACACACAAATTATCAACAGGCAGAATTCTAATAATTCAAACAAGAAGAGACGTTCCGAATAAGAGCAATAGAAGATCAAACAACTAGAGACTCGAATTTTGGAAGACTCCTAAAATATCGATCCTCCTTTTTAGGATTAATCCGCTTCTCTAAATATCTGAGTTATTATTTAACTATATGACCAATCGTCACGTTAATACTTCAACTATCTAATCTGTAAAACGTATTAAATGTAGAATAAACCTGATCGGTACCTATATCTCTTCTTAGTCAAATTATCTATGTCTCAATCTCCATATGAATCTCTGTCTCTAACTAGAGTGAAAACTTGGACTATGTATTTTCGGGAACAGCCAGAAGCACAAGAAGCCAAATTTGGCATTGACAATGTCTAGTAGGTCCTGCACAACTACAAGACGGAGTTTTTCTTTCCAAAGGAGGATTTGTATTGTGATTTTCTGTTATAACTAGTCCCACAGCTTAGGAATACAAAATAAGGTATTGACAGAGCTTCTAAAGAACTTATCAGTACTTATTTCAGAAAAAAGTGGGGAAGGAATTCGAAACGGAATATTTAAGGAACGATTAAATTCATAGCTGAGCAGTTTTTTTATTTTTTCGTTGAGTGTGCTCTTTTCTATTCTCAATTTTCTATCATTTTCGCTTACCATGTGTAATCGGAACTTTTTTTAATTTTTGTACGAATACACTAAATGCGATACTGTTTTATGTTCAACCATGTTTTAGAATATATCCCAGAACGGATAAAAAAAGTTACAGCTTATTTTTTATTGTATCTAACTCTAGCGATATATTTTTTTCATTTTTTTTTTATTTTATCCTTTTCATTTCTTTCCTTTTTAAAGCGGAAGTAAAAGATTTTAAGTGAAAAAAAAACGCCGTTTCTTTTCCCGCCATAAACCACGTAACAACGCATGCTTGAGGGAAAAGGGTTTCACTGGGGTGAATTTCGTAACTTTTCCTCGGAAGTTAAGGGTTTAATTTCTTTGAGCCCCAAGCATCGTCTCCAAACACTCACTGAATCTTACGAATTTTTACTCAGAAAATCATCAAGTGTTTGGAAAAATATTTGATGCAGTGCATCTGCTCAGGTCATTCAGTCTCCTTTAGAGAAATGAAAATACAACGTGTTAACAGAACCTCACTCGACTGTGTGCAGGGAACTAACTACTGGTTCACCGGGAAAAAAATCCAAGTAGGTGCATTAAGCTACTACTTTCCACTGTGCACAGTGACGCCGTTTAAAAATCACTCCTGTGCCGTGAATGCTAAAAGTCAATATTTTTTTGACAGACGAATACAAATTTGTTTTCAATAATTGATTGACAAAAGGAATAAAGTGCTCTTATATTCTATTGAAATTATAGTATAAATATAATGTATAATGCGTTCATCATGAATTTGACTTTTCTAAATTAATTAAGAGCGCTAAGATTACACAATAGTATGTTTAAAGACTTATTAAGTGAAGTTTCGCTAACTCGTTATAGACTTATTCCCTTATGAATCACCACCACGGTAGCCTATTAGTCAAGGTATTGGATCGTGACTGGCATGTCATGAGTTCGAGCCCAGTATCACAAAAAACCCGCCGTTGGGGAACGATGCATGTTAAATATGCCGAAGGCTCCCGTTGGTGTTATGGTGCTAGGATAGGAGGTGCCAGCTCAGTGTCGTCCTCGTCACTTGACCTGGTTCAAAATTACGAGGTCCGTCGCCAAAAGCCCTCGTGTAGTTCAGCAGGTGCGACGTTAATATTCGCTACGCCCTTATGTTTTCTCAGAAATCATAATTTTAATACATCGTCATTTTCTTCAATTAAAGACATTAGCAGTTTTATGTGTATTGAAATTTTAATTGATTGATTCAGATGATATACGATAAATAATAATGTATCACTGTCACATTATACGTCATATATAAATATATGTTATTTTTTGCTCATATATTTTAAATGATTACACTTACATATATGTTATATAATGCTTACATTACTTATATATATTATATAAAATAAAATCTCGGAAAGTTTTTTTTATAGCATTGAAAATATACACATTTTATAGACTTATGGAATTTGATGCTAAAGAAATTTTTTTTAAAAATCTTCATTGATAAAATTATTAAAATTTTTTTGAAGATATTCACTTATAATTTTGTGTACGAAATCTAAAAAAGAATAATACTATAAGTTTTAATCAAGTTTTTATTTTGAATGTTAATTTTTTTTTAAATATTTAAATAAAGAGCTTGAAATTTAGTGATCTGACTTGAAATCCCTCCCAGTGTATTTCGTAAGAGCTGCTATATATATTTTCAGCATTGAGAGGTAAACTGTAGCCAATTAAGTTTAAGGCAATATCTTACGAGTTAATATCCCGGTCATACGCAAAGGCTAATAAAAGTATCATACTGTTAAACAAAGTGATGGATGAGAGGGAGGAAATAAATGTTAAATGACACAAAACCAATTTTTACAAACTTTACTTGAATAAATACATGATTTTGTTTAGTATTGTTAAATTTATTGGCACTTGTATTGGTGCTTTTAATTATATCCACTACGAAAAATTCCTAAAATGAAATCGTTACAAGCAACAGATCGTTTTAATAAATTAAAACAGATGTATTCTTTAAAAACAGAATAAAAATAAACGTGATATATTTTTTATGTTCGTATAAAAAATTAGTTCTTTAAATCTTGAAACATACGCAATTTTGGGAATAAACACAATATGTTTATTGAAAAGTTAATCTGAAGAACATGTTTCAGTGTCTGGAACTTTATATTTGAATTATAAATGCAATATTCAAACGGATTCTGTAATATTGAAGGGTAGGTGATTCACAACAGATGAAACTTTAACAATATGTCTGAAGAATATCTGAGTAATAATTATACACACATTTCAAATGCACGAAGTGTCCACCAAATCAACACAGTAAACCGTAATAAGTTCAGGAACACTAGTAAATGTAACAAATATAGCATACAATACACGAAAATAATCTACGATATAACAGATTCAAAAACCACACAATCAACCTTTCTGGATTTAATTCTTTTAAATTGGTATTAAAAAATAGGGTAATGACCTTTTTTAGTAATCTATTGCTAATATCTAATTCTGAAAAGTTGGTTTGGAACCAAATATTAATGTGCAAAGTTGACTCCAAATAATTTAGTAATTTACCTAAAAATTGACTAAAACAGTTAGGGGCAATATATCAATGAATAAATTTCATCCACCTAGTAGAGATCATTTAGAGCATTTTCAATTCCAATTTTTTTTTTAAAAAAAAAGGTATTGATCTAATTTGAAAGAGGTTTTTATGTTGCTCAGTTTTAAAGTCTTTTTATGTTTTATTTCAAAAATTTAAGAAAAGTACTAAAATTAGCTTAAACGTTTAGAAAAACCTTCGCATTACCGAATGAAAAAAAAATCATAATGATCAGCATACTATGGAAATTAATAGAGAAATTATAAAGAAATAAGTACGGAAGTAATTAATATATATATTTGCAATTACTTACTTAACTTTACAATATGGAAGTTGAAAGGAAAATGACTAATTAGTTCTCGAACAATAAAGAACAGAAATTAATAACTGGTTAGTACATTATTTTCATCTCAATTATAATTATGATTTACATTTAAAAATAGCCATTAGTACTTCAGATACAATGACTGCAGTATTTACTTTTCCATTTGAAATCATAAAAATTTCTTGTTTTAATATAGTTAAGTAATATCGATTAGTTTTACTGTATGGAATATCTATAATTTAAAAGTAATATTACTATCTCTTGAAAAATTTAAAATATATAAATTGGAAATATAAACATACTAAAACTTCTTTAATAATCAATATTTTTTTTTAACACTGCATTAAACAGCATTTTTGTAACCTCAGTAATTTTTCAAGAAACAAATTTTGCAGTTTAACTTATAAATCTAACATGACATATTTTAAGGCTCTAATATAAAGGTTTTGAAATTTTAAAAGAACAATTAAGGAAATACGGATAAAAAAACCAAGTCTTCTGTACAAGTATATCAATAATGAAGCCGAATTAAGAAAAAAAAACAGTTTGAGAATAATCACTAATTTTGAGAGACAGCTTAACTCAATTAAAAATTGAAGTCATTGAATTTTTCAAAAGAATATGCCTACATAAATTATCATTCTCTTTTGCTCACAAGTTATAAAATGCATCAAATGGTGGGTTTAAAATAGTTTGTCATGAACGAGAAATGTAATTGAGGTTATTAAATCTCTTCAAAAGTTTTCAAAATATTATTTTAATGTTGTTGCAATGTATATATAAATATATAATATTTGTATAGTTCCACATTTTATTATTTGATTTCAGCAAGAATGTGCCTTATTCCACAACCTTATGAAAAGAAATCATCCCACATATAGAAAATACAAAAATATAATCCATAATTCAGGTAAAAACTACCTGGCTTAACTAAAAAAGAAGAAGAAGCCTTGTAAATATAAATATTAGATAATCCAGAACCTACATTTTTCTGACTGGCTGATATCATGTAGGGGAAAACATACTCCAATAATGACAAACATTTTGACGATCACAACTTATGTAAGAGGGAGGAAAATTCGTGTTTTCATAATAATAAAGCCTGTGTAAATCATATATTTTACAATTTCCCTAAGCTTCGAAAAATTTCGTTTTAAAGCAAAGGTATTTCAAAAACATATTATCTCTAAACCGCAGCAACTTTGGGTGGACGGAATATATTGCGGTTCAGTTTAAATATTTTTATGGCAGCAAAAAAGTGTATCATGATATTTATTCTGGCTTTACTAGTATAATAAATCTGAAGAAAATATTTCTGAAGTTGAAGTATTGCTATAATCTGTAGCTATAGCATACCACAATTACTTGGAATATCGTGTTACGTTGAGATACGAATGCCTCAACAAGCGTTTTTTCTGAGTTATATGCGGTTTTTAGGTAGATTTCTTGTTTGGGTTATGATCCAGAATTTGTGACATGAATTTGTGGTATTTACATTAAACCATCGACCACAATTTCGCCAAATAAAAAGATGTCGCCAATTCAAAAGATGCTGCTAGATGCTCTCATTGTTATTGCCTTGGAGCATGTGAAAGGACTATTTTCCAAGATAGGCTGCGTATCGCGACATTTAGCGATGTGCTTTGATTTGTGCAAATTATGGTCGACTTTAAAATACGTAAGCACTAATTTTGTATTTGTGATGTTCAAACCATTTTTTCGCTCGAATTTTTGAGCATTGCATGGCGTTTAGTCCTATATTTAACTCTTACCAAAAAATATTTTGTATTGCTTTTTTTACTGCCGTATAAACATGAATCCAAAAGTAGGTGAGTGTAAAGAATATATGTGAATAAAAATGTAATATCTATATAAATAAATTGTGAAGAAATAGACATTATATATAATTAGCAAGTCTTTGAAGTAGCAGCTAAATATTTCAATAAGATCATATCACTTTTGCAACATATGATAAAATACGTTTAACGCGAAAACGCTTAAGACGAAATTTCGGTTAACACGAAATATTACAACGGTCCAAAACAAATAACTATGTATTTTCATGCATTTTTTCTCTGAACACGAAATGAAAATCACTTAACACGAAATTATTTAACTTATAGGAATGAACAAAATATGGAAAACACCACATGGAGCTTGAGAAAGTTTCTGTATAATTGAATTGTCCTACTGAATCATCGGAAGAATTCATTCCAGTAGAGGAGGATAATATGCGTACATCAACCAATTTTTTTATGGTGGACAAAGTCATTTTACACTTTGATCAAAATTCAAAAAATATCATTGATCGAATTTACAGTGAAGAAAATAAAATGAACAATGCAGCTCCTGTTTTCATGTTTTCAAAATGAGGAAATTTACGTACAGTATGCGCAGTTATTTGGACGCACATTCCAATGGTAAAAAGGATAACAAAATTAAACACATCGAACAGTTTGTTGACAATTTTTGATGCTAAAAAAGACAATGGAAAGAAAAATATCAGATTATTTTCTAAAAACTCACGTTACCTTACTCAAAAAACTTGAGCATTTTGTATTTAATTTCAGTAAGTTCTTGTGAATATTTTTGATTCAATTATTTTTTATTAAATACATGCTTATAAACATATCTATATAAATAAAATGTACTCTAATAAACTTAATTTTGTTGAATATATGGAGGGGGGTGGCAATATTCTTTATCATTCTTTTAACATGATTAAATATTTCAGCATCCTCAGTTTTGTGTTAAGCGATTTTCATTGTACATCATTCTGAAGCAAAAGAGAGCACGGTAGAGCGTGAAAGTGAAGATGAAAATTAATTAAAAGAATAATCAATATCTTTTTCGTTTATCGGTTCTCTTAACATCTTCATATTTTGTTAGACTGTCATACATGTATGCATGTATTTGTTTTTAACACCCTTTTATAAGCTTCGCTTGTATGTAACGGAATCTTTGAACGCAATTTTTACCCTCTTTAAAAGGTCACATTAATTCAAAATTTTGCTTACTTGTCCAAGAGCGATGACAATACAATAATTTAATAATTTTGTTCCATTGTCCAGATCAGGATCACCAGGAATAACGATCTCCCATTTTCAGATCCCATCCAGCTTCTGGCGACTGATTTCAGATCCCATTTCCAGAGTTGGCGACTAAAATATTAAATTACAACTTAGTTTGATTAACTATAAAAGGGTGTTTATCAGTTTCTTTAAATTATAATTTATTAGTTTATTTAAATACAATGCATTTTTCATTACAAACGCAATTTTATAAAATTATTTGAGTTTTTTTTTTTTTTTTTTTTTTTTTTTTTTTTTTTTTTTTGGAAGAGAAAGGGAAAAGAGTTTCTTACAAGTTAAAACCACTCTAACTATTTTTACTTATAAAACCTATTTGAGATACGAGCACTTTTGGTTATGGTTTCTGTCATAAAATGTAATGAACTCATATCTTATAAAATTTACTTCTAATATTTTAAATTTCAATTAAAGTTATTATTTTTCTATCTGTTATTCAACTGCAAAGTTCTCGACCGGACATGAAATGCCTGTTTACTGCTTGTCTTCATCTTCTCCAACACTTTTTCGGCTAGAGCGCGATCACCAGGTCTCTCCCCAATAGAGCATGTTTGGATTCTGAAAAGCAAGCATCTTCAACCATCCTTAGATGGTTGAAGTCAATTATTGGACTAAGAACTTATTGGTCTAATACTTAGTCACTTATTGGACTAAGATCAACACGGGAAGAACACTACAACACTACACAACAACGAAACACTTTTAAAGAACATCCCTCATTTTTACGTGTCAGTAACCAGCAAAATTGTTTTAATAATTCTAAACATAGTGAAAAATTAATATCGTAAGTGATTTTTTTATTTTAGGCAAAACTGACTAGATCTCATCACTACAAACATTAAAAAAATTTAAAATTTGATGAAATGTATTTCTTCATAAATAATACATACATATATATGTAATATTATTTAGTTTTTATGTATCAACAATATTGCTTAAAATTTAACTTTTAATCTGTTTTAAGCACTTTGTTTATATAAGATTAACTGTTTGAGATTAATTACTACATAAATTATATTTATTTCTGAAATAATTATTTCATGGCATATAAAACAGGCCTAATTAATCACCCTGTATTAAACACGCCATATCATTCTAAAATTAATTGTATGAAAATGGAGGAAGTGATGAGTTTGTCATTTAATTTCGGAATTTGACTGCATTTAGTTAACTAAATTCAATATAATTTGATTTTCAACCAAAATCTGGAAATTCTTACTTTCTTGGGATAGCACCTTATAATTAGTCTTTATAAAAAAGACTCCTTCAAGTTTAAGAGATACAAGCATCCGATAAAATTAACATATAAAAAATATAGTATTCTTCTTGTTAGAGTAGGATTAAATTAAGTCATAGAAAGTTTAAATGACTCATGAAATCTACTATATCATTATGCTAACTATTTGATTTCTTCTTCATGATCTTGTTTAAAATTACGATGACTGCTGTAGAATAGTTAGTTGAACGTGTTTATTAGTTTGAGAGCATTAGGCCAGAAACAGATCTCAGCTAAAATTGCTTTGCGATGTATTTCAGACGCTGTCTTTAAATATGGCAATCATGTACGAAAACAAGTATTATATCTGTCATTTGAGAGTAGCTCGAATTTAATATATGTTTTAGAGTCCCTGCTGTCTTGCGATGTTGACTGAAAACAAGACGAAAACTGATGATTTTAGATCAGTGCTTCCTATACAGTGCTGACCGGTCAACGTTTGAGTTTTTTACCACAGCTTGCTGGGGAAGGGAGGAGGGTGTAGTGGAGAAGTGTGCATATTTTAGAATGTTTTGATTTAATAATTTTAATTTAATGCCTTCAGTATAAAAAACAGTTTTGTCAAAAAAAGGAATGAAAAGTGATTTAACAAGGAATAGAAAGTGGTTTCCATGGAATGTCACACAAACCAGAGAGAAATATATCACAGAAATAAAATGGAATTAATTTAATGTTCCTTGTGCGTCCTGGTACTATTTGATCTTGGGACCGGCACCGATGCACGATCAGTAGGTAAGGACTACCGTTTTAGATTCTTTACATACTTCATATAATGGCCTAAAATAAAATATTTAATTTTTCCATAGGCTTTATAAAATGTTCAAAATAAAATGTTTGAGCGATAGTATACTTTTCTTTTGACATTTTGTGAACATTTGTTATAAGATATTTCAAAAATTTCCACTTTTTTGCAGTATTTAAATCATTAGATTTAAACAATGGATTAATTTTATAAGAGTGGAAAGAAGATTTATTTGGATAACTGACTCATACTTTTTTTCAAAAATAGACGTTATTTTTATATATATTTTTCCGAAATCTTGTGAGTAACCGCAACTAAGCGTTCATGGTTATGAACTATATTTACCATCGTGGACTATTGCAATCATGCTGTCGTTTCAAGCCCACATATTATTAAAATCCTATCCTTAAACTTGAGGCTGTCAGAAAAAAAATCTGATCGAGTATCCAAGTTTTTATAATAGTTAGGATTTGTTTTTGAAGATAAGGGACCAGGCTTCAGTACCCTCTTAGTCGCTTGACTGTATCCCAAAATTGCGAGGCCTTTGTATAATTTCAAATTACAACGTAAATTACCTTTCAATTAATAGATGAAAGAGAATTAGAGTGGGGATTATCTATGTCAATATTCCAACAAAATAATAGTCAATTCGTCTTTGATTTCCGTTTATGGAAAACAACGATCATCTGCTTAGTCACAACTAATGTTCGAATTTATGCAAATTGATGATTTAGAGGAAATTTAACACTTATCTTTCTTCTTGGCAGCAAAATGGGAAACATTTTTTGCATATTTAAAATAAAATTAAAATGTGAACTAAATTATTATTTGTTTATTAATTATTAATCAATCAATTAATTAATTGATTGTTAATTAAATAATAATTTATATATTAATATTTTAATAATAATATAATTTTTATTTGTTAAATACTATTTTTTAGCAGACGATTTATTTTATAATTTATTTCTTGACTAATGTAAAATGTTTTCTGGCAGTAGAGAAAAATGTCAGTTACTTATTGTATTGTAAATAAAATGTTGTTTTGGAAGATATTCTGAATTAATATTTGTCTCATATTTACCACACTAATTCCACTACACTGACTCACATTTCCGACCAATAAATCTACAATGATGTTGCTGGATGGATTGTCGAGCCAGATGTCCTAACCCCAAACCATTTTTGAATATTCTTTAGTAAATTTTGAATATCTTTAGTAAAAAAATTCACTTTGCCTTCCTTCTCCCAAAACCATTCAGTGACACCTTATTTGTGGTTATGAACTCATAATTGGCTTTACTTCTGCCAATTCCTGATTCAAACCATGATGCTACTGTGATTTGACGTTTAGAAGGAATGGTGGATGAAATAGGTCGTGGCTCAAAGTATTCATGTTGGCGATATGTAGAAGTTTGGTTTGCAGCTCAAATATCATTATTCCTTACTTGAATGTGATTCAAAATTACGAGTGTCATCGTCAGCAACCCCCATATCACTTCTAAGTCAAACATTAATAAACATTAAATCAATCTAGAATGTTTGGAGTATGCTTAATTAATGATATAACAGAACTCTCTCCTTACGTATCCAATAAGAAGCCGTGATAGTCTAGTGGTCAAAGTAACGGACTTGTGGCAGGTATGTCATGAGTTTACGCCTGGTACCTCCATATAAAATAGTGATGCACACTAAATCTTCCAAGAACTTAAAAGTCCTTCCGTTGGTGTGGTGTGATAGTTAGGAAAGGGAGTGTCAGCTCAGGCGTCGTCCTCATCACTTGGCCGTGATTCAAAATTACTAGGTCTGTCACCAAAAACCCTCGAGTAGCTAAACAGTGGGATGTAATTATTCACTCACTCACTATATATCCAATATATATGTATTTATTCAAACCCTAAACAAATATTTCTATCCCATTGATAAAAAAAAAAAAACTCATACGACTGACTCTTTCAAATAAAAAATAACACATAATAATGCCGGTCGCCCATCCGGTATAGTGGTTAGCGACGCTAGCTGCTGTGCCATAGGGCCTAGGTTTGAATCCCGGAGAAGACATGGATGTTTGTAAATGTATAGTGCCTTCGCGACATGGGGGTACTCTAAATAGCCGTCGAGCCGCAAGTCCTCTCGTGTGGTTGGTGGAAGGGGAAGCGAGGTAGGAAACCCCTGACCACTCCCAGGGTGTTCTCCCTCAGAATTGGGGTGGAACCGAGCCAAATCGTACTGTCAACTGCATGGTGCTCAAAGCTTCGGCTAACGACAGGCGTACAATATAGCCCGATGCCATGATGAATTTCATGGGCCTCGATCTGACTACGTCAGACAGGTGGCATTAGCAACAACAACAATAACAAAATAAATATTCCTTTGAATCGTGTATACTTTAAATTTCAAAACGTAAAAGTTTTGAAATATTGGTGGTTTAAAGTAATATGTATTTTTGCATTAAATAAATTGCAATTTTTGTAGGGGAAAATAAAATTAGTGTTACCATTTCCTTTCTTCGATCAATTTTAATTAAAATAATCCAAAAGAAAATATCCTCTTAAAATAAGTTTCTGAAACTAATTTTGCCACACGAGATAGGTATTATCTCCAAGAAAGAAACTTTCCTTGAATACAGATTTGCAATGCTATGTTTCATTTCACACACAAAAGATGAGCCCATTTTCCATCTCGAATCTCCTCCCCATCCTCTCAAAGATCCTTGGGCATGACAAATACCCTGATCGTCAAGTCGGAATTGGTAGCGAAATCTGTCAGACTCTCCTTTGTTTCGAGAGGAGTATCGAAGGGGGAATGTTTGGGGAGCACAAAAAGGGAGTGGAAGGTCACGACATAAAAAGCTCATAAATTGAAGACGAAAACAGATTTTGACATAAAAAAAGCCTTTCTCGTACTTTTTTTGTTTCGCGTTTAGAAAAAAAAAGTAGGATAAATCAACCGTGAAGGAAATGTTCTTACCATTTCTACTATATTTCAAGCAGAGAAAATAACTCGGGTTGCGAGTAAGCCTTTTTGCTTTTGGAATAGAAATATATTTGGCTTTTTTAAGAGTATAGAGTTAAAAATATTTGAAAAAGGAAAAAAAACTAACTGAATAAATTGTAGGCCCAAATAAAATATGACCCCATTTCGAATAGAACTTTAAAATAAAATGTTGAAATTTCTCAGATTTTTAATTCATTCAGTGCGACTTAGACAACTTTTTTTAAAAAATTAATCTTAATTAATTTTAATTAAAATTAATTTTTTTAAATCAATCCCTGTAAAAAGAGATTTCACCCGATATCATACGAAATTAAAGTAGACGGACAAGTAATGATGCTCGTGTGTAAAGATTTGTATCTCCACGTTTGTACCATTGTTCAATCAATACAATATAGCACAGTGAGTCACATACAAACATACACTCAAGAACCAAAACATTATGACAACCCCTACATTTTGCAATGAACTCGCCTGGATGACGTGGAAGGCACGTGAGCAGGTGGAAGAAATATTTAACTGCTGCTGGAGAGTCTGAAGAATCATTCTTTCACTTTCTTCTGTGGGTGATGGGAAAGGCTGCGGACCTAAGCGACTTTGATAGAGGGAAAATTGTAAGGGCTCGAAGGCTCGGAACCAGCAATTTTCGAAACTGCACGACTCAGGGGTTGTTCACGATCTACAATTATTAGTACTTATGCAACGAGGATGATTGACTGTGAAACCAGCAGTAGATGACAGGGTGTTTTGACGTCTACACGCTATCAAAGAAAAAGGTCGTCGGAGACTGTCTTGCCTGGCAAAGCAAAACCAGAGCCAGACCGTGGCTCAGCTGACATCCCAATACAATGCAGGGTCAAGTAGAATAGTATCGGAGCAGGCTGTTCAGTGGACACTGTTCGATATGGGGCTACGAAGCAAACGTCCCACTCGTGTGCCTTTTCTGACCAAGCGTCATCGCCAACTGCGCCTGCGCTGGACCCGAGAAAATCGCGACTGGTCCATGGATCAGTGGGAGAGAGTGGCCTGGTTAGATGAATCATGGTTTGTCATTCATCAGGCCGATGGCTGTGTCAGGATACGCCGTCTTCCAGGTGAACAGTTGCTCCTTCAATAAACAGTAGGTTATACATAGGGCGGTGGTGGCTGTATTATGCTATGGGGAACGTTCTCTTGGGCGTCTCTGGGACCCGTGGTTCTGGTAGAGCAGACCATGAATGCTACAGACCAGTTGCATCATTACATGGCCTCTGTTTTTGCAGCTGGAAATGGAATGTTCCAACAGGACAACGCCCCGTGTCACAAGGTTAAAATTGTGTTGGAGTGGTTCCATGAACATGATGCTGAATTTTAGTTAATGTCCTGGCCACCTAAATCACCGGATCTCAATCCAATAGAACACATTTGGGATGTCATGGGGCGGCAGCTCAGAGTTCAAAGACCACCAATTCGCAATATCTCAGATTTGCGTGACCGTTCCTTAAACATCTGGTAAAATCTGTCTCCGACCATCTACCAAGGACTTGTGGCATCCATGCCAAGGCAGGTTGAAGCTGTGTTGCGTGCCAAATGTGGTCCAACTCGTTGTTGACAGGTGGTCATAATGTTTTGGCTCTTGAGTGTATATATGTAAGAGATATTCATTAGACACTAATTTCACTGGGTATTTCGGAAAGATGTGTGACTATATATTGTTCGTGTAATGCTATCTCCAAGTCTTAGCATTTCAAAAACATTCTTATTGCTCCTGCCATTGATCTAAAAATATTAATAGTTGGTATTGACACAATTGTGAAAAAAGATGTCTCTAAAATCTTAAGCATGCATCACTTGTGATTGGAGAAATGCACTATGTAAATATTTCATAAAAACTAAGAACAGATTAGGTATTAAATAAGTAATCCAGTTAATAATCAATTTAAATTTTAATTTATCATTAAAATTTTCGTATTGTTAACATAAGAAAACTTTCTTAATTTAAACTTCAATTCAATCGCTGGGCATGAATGAAAGCTTAGTTGAGACTGACTTCTTTTACAATTAAAAATGTTTTTATAACTTCATTGATTTTGTTAGCATCTTCAGCCACTCAAACTGAAAGGAAGTTTTAAGATGTTTAACTAGAAAAATAACTCTTAAGTTCCAATATTCTAATAAAAAAAAAGAAAAATTAATTAGATTTATTAAAATATAAAGTTCCATGTTTTATTTTATGAATGAAAAAAATAAAACTATAACTGATGTGTTACGAACAAAAGCTTTACTATTTAAGAATAGGTCACATTTTTTTAATTATAATTCCTTGAACTAATTATTTTACACTTGCAAAAAATATTTATATTTGCTTGAAAATAACCCCTTACTATTTGATTTGTAGTGTCGATAGTACACTGCGGCAGTGTCCATCAAAGACCCATTTCCCGTTGGGAACGAGTGACGTCTCGACGGTCAAGCAGTCTCTCGAGGGAAAGTATCCCAGGGTGGACACCCCGGTGCTGATGTCCTAAGGGAAGTCAACATTTGACCTTCCTTGATCTAGCCGACAGTAAGATGCCGCGCAGTTCTCACGCCAGCCGCGGGTTTCAAAGTACACCGCGCGAAGGGGGACTTAGGACCAATAGAAGAACGGTTTCACCGAATACGTCCAAGTAGAAGTGACGACACATCACGTGTCACTTTTGAAGGCTGGACGTATTCCACCTTTAAAGAGACTCTAAAATCCCGAGAGGAGAGAGCTACACCAACGCAGAGACATGATGTAACTTCAACAGTATCTCCAATTCCAGCCAGCACCTGCGCCCCAGCATTATTACAGCTCTCGTTTAACGCAGCCTTCATCAGGAGAAAATACCGGTGCACCCCACAGCACAGCCTGAAACAGAACATTATCGCACCGGCATAGCACCGTGGCAACACTAATATGAGAAAAATCTAACTGACCTACGATTATATTATATTCTTTAAATGTTTTTCCTTAGCTAAGTTTCTTTCGAGAATAGTGAATCCGTATATAAGCCGACACCCTTCTTACTTTAACTTCAAAATTTCAAAAATTCTCGATTTATACATGTGAAGGAAGGGTAGTCCCTGGGTTTAACTGTCAATCACTGTTGGGTAGGCTTGGCGCTTAATATATTACTTCTCCTTTTCTGTCCTGTCTGTTATCCACTCTTTCTGAAAAGAGTTTTATTTATAAATTGTTTACATGCTGTGTGTGTTAAGAATCTATACAGATTCTTGCAATAAGTTAAGAATCGAAACAGATTCTTATTTACATGAATCAACTATGGAAATGAACGTATGTTGTATGTTCGATAAACGATTGAATGGAACAAAATAAAAATGGCCCTTGTGACGTTTTGGCGTCCCACAGCTGAAAAGTCGGCTTCATTTTGTGGATAAGGTAACCGCAATCCTATGCACACGTGTACCCTTAAATATTGCGAGTATCTGTCTTTTATAAACATCCACAATTGTTGACATCATGAGAAAAACGTCACTCCTTGAACGAGCCGGATGTAAATCTCGTGATGGGATCATCCGGCATTGGGGATAAAAGGGCGACCACCTTTCCATCCCAAGATCCTGAAAGGAGCAGTGAAAGTTCTTTAGAAAACCTTGAACAGAACGATTGTGATCTCCTCCCTCACAAACGTCATATTCTGGAATCTAATAAAAAAAACAATATTTTGAATAATGAATGAATAAAACTGTAATTAATAGCTGTGAAGTAAATAAACCAAATATTTAAATTCATAAATTTCACGCTACCGTTAAATTTCTCAAAAGGCACACATTAAACAACAACAACAAAAAAAGAATTTAAAAAACAAAACAAATAAATTTCACAAAATAACAGTGAAGTCCAAATAAGGGCAAAGAATATTCTTCCTTCAACATCCAATAGCATGTTTCCAACACATCCTAATTTCTTCCCGTGTTATGACATTCCTTAAAATATCTAAGAATATTATATTGTCTCCTATCTAAAACGATACCAAAACCGCTTCTTCTTGACACTCAATTCGTGCTGGGGAATAAATGGCAAATGTTTGGAAAGGATCAGTGCCAATTTGATGAGTATTTTGTATTAGTGTCAGTCAGAATAGGTTAGCAAAGCCGATATTATTATTCAAATGAAAGTGAGATGCAGTGGGTGCTCAAGAAAGCTTTCGCAAGATGCCTGTTTCCCTAAGGAGATGGTGTTCTATGAGTTTGTATATGTTAAAACATCATTTGTTCCTAAGTTTACAAACAATTATTCATTAGAAATTAAACCTACTATATAAGTGTAGGTGAGAGAAAATAAACAACATGTATATATGGCACAATAAATAACTGCAGTGAATAAAAATTTGTAATATTTAAGCTACTTTTATTTCTTTAAACCTTCGCTAGGCGCGCTTAAAGTAGTTATGTCCATGGGCACGCAGCGTCCTGTCAGATGCATCACATTATACTTTGTACTGTTCTTGTCTGCGCAACTAAAGGTGTGGGAGGATGGGAAGGAAACAATCTAATGTATTCACAATATTAACCACAACTCATAGTGATGCACCTAATTAATAATTATGCGGATAATTAACGAGGTACACTATATTTGAGGAGATTTTAATACAAAATACACTTACTCAAGGCAATAGCTTTGACTTCTTAGCTATTTAATCTAGATTCAATCTCCAGAGACCATTCGTAAACTTAAAAGTTATTCAATTATCAAATATTGAATATACGCGATTCACATTCAATTTGATTAATCTCTGCTCTGCCAGAAGATTATCCCATATCTCTTTTTCTAACCTAAAAGCCTAGACTATATATAGTTGTCTTAATTTACATAACCACGTCTTCTTCTTCGAAGAGGAGTTTTAAAATAAAAATAATTTTCAAAGACCAGAAATTCCCCAAGAGCATTCTTAGTATAAAGAGAGTACATAGAACCGTCACAACTTAAGACTGAAAATATAATCATTTTATTGGTGATATATGGCATTAAAAAAAACGTTATGTCTAAAATATTGGTATAAATTGTAGTGTTTGAAACTGAAACTTTAAATTTTTGTATTATATATAGCATTACCTGCCTATCGAAATAAGTGATTGTTATGGAAGTAATAGATAATCGATGGAATTAATTATTAACTTGTAGCATCCAAACGTTCAATGGCCCTTAGAGATTAAATAATACAAAACAGAGGAACTATGATGCGTTAAAAGGAAAAGAGAGCAAAACGGGAATGCAGACCAAAAAAGTAAAAAGAGTAGTTTCACAAATTAGTTACAGAAAAATGAAGGAAAAAAAATATAGGAAAATTTAAACCTGTTTTGGTAACCATCTAAATGAGCAAAACAAATTACGTATATAAAATAGTAATCAAAAATTTACTTAATGATGAAAACTTTTTTTTAAATAAATTATTTCGGCACAAACTTGACCCAATTAGGTACATGGGTATGTTACACACGCCGTAATATAATATTTACGATATAATAAGAAATTTTAATTTTCTGGGTGTAGTTTCTCTTAGTTTTTTGTTTGACGACGTTCAACATCAAATATTTCTTTAGTCTTAATCCTAATGGACGAGGCATAACAATGTTAATCTCAGACAGCCTTCGCAAATGACCACTTCGAGCGGCATCTCTCAGATCCATTTCAATTCCTAGCAGGAAACCCCTCTTAAAGAAGTTGCAAAATACTAGTTTCGAGTTATTTTAGTCTGAGTTATTTTAGTCAAAATACTAGTCGAGTTATTAAACTAAAAACTACACTCTACGTTACAGAAAACCCCCAAAGAAGTTGTGACGGATCTATACATGATTCTACTAATATCTTCTTTTCTCTTTAAAACAAAATATTTATTTCAACCAACTTTCATCGATAAACCAAATGTGATTTATGTAAATGAGGAATATTATATAAATTCGGTTTTCACGAGTCGAAGGAGATTGAAGTAAGAGGTTAGGTTAAGTTAAGTGAAGTAAAGTGCGGGAAAGGAAGGGAGCAAGTGATCTGTTGACACGTAGTTGTTGAAAAGCTGAAGTTGATGCGTTTGATATGTGCAAGTAGAAGTGGTTAGTAAAGATTGAAAAGCAATGGAATTAAAGATTACAGAGTGGGGAGCCACATCGTCATTTGATCAAGCCAAAGAAAGTCCCTTAAGTTTCCCGTGAAAGATCCGATGCATTAAGGATTCAGGTATTATACACTTGATTAAGTAAAAGCTGATTATTTGTGTGCCACGTAGTTGTAAATGAGCGTATTTAAGCTATCGTAGATTCAGTTGAAGATCTGTAATATTATCCCCGCTTTTGTGTATCTCACCTCTGCACTCTACAATTGTTATATACCTTAATTAGAATTGTGTTCCATCTGTTTCATATTCGTTAATAAGAATTAATAAATCAAACTAGATTGGAAATAATGTCTGTGGATTATTTAGTTCCTCCTACACATCTAGCCAGGTTTACAGATATACACGAGGAATAGGATGTAAGGGCTAACCAGAGGCTACCACAAAGTTGCAAAATACTAGTTTCGAGTTATTTTGGTCTAAATTTGAAAACTACACTCTACGTTACAGAAAAACATAAAAATTAACAAAAAATTGGAAAGGCACTAAAAATTACGTTGTTGGAGGCGCGGCATCTATTAGATTCGCGGACCCCTGCCAGCCGAAACATGAAGCGTTCGATTGCAGCATCAGCGCTGAATCCTATTGCGAGTGAAAAAAGACAGATAGAAGAAGGAGGGACACTTTCCCGCTCATCTTCTGGGTGTGACTTTAAAATTATTTTTACTATGCTTATCTGAGATTCACGCACCTAACGGTGGATTAAAAAGAATTAATACCAATTTATCAGCGAATTGTCTGAAAATTCATTATAAAATCAGTTTCATATTCGATATTAAGAGTATCAATCTCCGAATATATGGGAGAAAAGCTTGCACTCACTCTCTTACTCATCACGAGTTTTCCGAACTATTGGATCTGAAGATTTGGAATTTGGCAAACATGTTACTTTTGTTGAGTAGAGATTTTTTAAGAACGGGTTCTACGAAAATCAACTCCTAAGCGTGATTACACAGGAATGTTATAAATACAAATACCCATTTCTAAGCTATTAGGATTACGTACTAGAAATTTAGCAAGCATTCTACTCTTTAACACTTACTTTTTTGTCCGGGGAAAGCTATTAACCACAAAAGTTTCTTCTACAGGATATAGGTTTTTTGTATGAAACTGATTTCTTTCTATAATGTTCATAATTAAATATTAAAATTATTTTAGTTAAAATGTGGAATATTTTTTAACTTATGTATTTGACACAGTACATCCCGAAGGGACACGGTGCCAAAATTTCAGCCAACTAACAAATCAAGAACTAGATTACATCCACAATTAAAGATTTGTAAAAATTTCTCCAGTACTAACAAAAATGACCATTCTTAAAGAATAATGAAAAAATAGACAGAATAACCAAAACCTTCTGCAAACTTGTGTATCAAATGTAAGCCATGCGTTCCAATTACTTCTAAACTTTGATTAAAATGAAAATTAGTATACACTCAAGAGCCAATTCATTATGACCACCTGTCAATAACGAGTTGACCCACCTTTGGCGCGCAATACAGCTTCAACCCGTCTTGGCATGGATGCCACAAGTCATTGGTAGATGACCGCAGACAGACTGTACCAGTTGTTTAAGAAACGTTCAAGAAAATCCGAGATATTGCGAATTGATGGTCTTTGAACTCTGAGCTGCCGTCCCATGACATCTTAAATGTGTTCTATCCGATTAAGATACGGTGAGTTAGGTGGTCAGGACATTAACTGGAATTCAGCATCATGTTCCTGGAACCAATCCAACACAATTTTAGCCTTGTAACACGGGCGTTGTCCTGTTGGAAAATTCCATTTCCTGCTGAAAAACAGAGGCCAGGTAAGGGTGCAACTGGTCCTCAATGATGTTCAGTTACACTGCAGCATTCATGGTCTGCTATAACAGAACCACGGGTCCCAGAGATGCCCAAGAGAACGTCCCCCAAAGCATAATACCGACCCCACCGACCTGTGTATGACCCGCTGTCCATTGAGGGAGTAACTGTTTGCCTGGAAGACTGCGTATCCTGACAGGGCCATCAGCGTGATGAATGACCGTGATGATGAAACCGTGATTCATCTGACCAGGAAACTCTCTCCCACTGATCCATGGACCATTCACGATGTTCCGGGGCCCAGCGCAAGCGCAGTTGGTGATGACGCTTGGTCAGAAAAGACACACGAGTGGGACGTTTGCTGCGTAGCCCCATATTCACCAGTGACTGCTGAACAGTGTGCTCCAATTCTATTCTACTTGACCCTGCATTGTATTGGGCTGTCAGCTGAGCTACGGTCTGGCTCTGGTTTTGCTTCGCCAGGCAAGACATTCTCCGACGAACTTTTTCTTTGATAGCGTGTGGACGTCCAACACCATGTCGTCTACTGCTGCTTTTCCCGTCATTCATCCACTTTGCGTAAGTACTAACAACTGTAGATCGCGAACAACCCCTGAGTCGTGCAGTTTCGGAAATACTTGTTCCGAGCCTTCGAGCTATTACAATCTGCCCTCTAACAAAGTCGCTTTGATCCGCAGTCTTTCCCATCACACACGAAAGTAAGTGAAAGAATGATTCTTCAGACTCTGCAGCAGCAGTTAAATACCGCTTTCACCTGTTCACGTGCCTTACACGTCATCCAGGCGAGTTCATTGCAAAATTTTGAGTGGTCATATTGTTTCGGCTGTTGAGTGTAAATATCAAAGTTATATAAAATAGTTGAATGTACAGAAACAAATTATAGTTTAAAATTCTTCAGAAGGTCGCACTTTTTCGTGTTTACCAGGAATCTATAATCTGATTCACTTATATTTAAAGCGGATTTACTCTTGTGTGAAAAACGAACGGAGTAACATGAGCATCGTATCTGATACCATGCTCGTGTAATTTACATTCTGTTTCCATTCTGTACACAAAGGTAAAAAAGGAAGAAAAATAGAAAATACTGCATATATTCATCACACATTTAACTCGTAAATTTAGTTTTTCTTTCCTTTTTTTATTAAATTAATAATTACATCATTTATATACCACTTTAGCCCCTTTAACTTTCGTTGCAGGTGGATGAGATATCTCCATTCGATCCTAACTTTTCTTTTAAATTTCATGGAAGCATGCTGGCTCATACATTTTTCTATTTTACTTTTAGTCGTTCTTTCTATTGGATAACTTCTCCGTACTTTGAATTCGAAAATGTTGGTGGAGTTTCCAGTTTTTTTTTTTTCCTGATGGTTCCAGCAAAAGTTATTTTCTATCTCAAAAGTTTCCGTCAATGTGGATATACCAATTGTCTGCTTTCAAATTATGTTGTTCCAAACGTTAGTGTGTCTATACTTATAAAACAATTATTTTCAACAGTGTCTTTCTCTTCTAAATCTGAATCAATCCCAGTAGAAAAATCATAGTTGCTATTATATTCTTCATCATCAACTCTCAGAAATTTTCTTCATCCCAAAGTACTGTAGTACTGTATCTGTCAAATATTGAATCTATTTAATTTCTCAAATATTTCATTTCTTCATCATAATCTCAACATAGCGCCATAGCGAAAGAAAGATTTTAAAGCGAACTCGTGTATTTAAAATTGTAACAGAAATGCATGCGCAGTGTTATAGATACACCCGAGGCGGCGTTATATATCTATTTTTAGAATTTCACCCACAGGCTATGACCCCTCCAAAAATTTGACCTTAAAGTCAGCTGCACGAGAAATCATTAATTTTTCAAAAAAAAAGGGTTCGAAGAACCATTGAAAATAAGTGGTGGGCATGACATACCCTGAACGAAAATTGCCAGGTAAATTTAATTATAGCTTAAAACTTCATTCATATGTGAATGTTGAAAAGAATTTTCATGCACATACGATCTGATTGGTCGAAAGAGGGCGCTTCTAGAGAGATAGAACTAATTTTGAGTAAGAAATAAAGGAATGGAGATACGGCACTTTAAATAAATTGTAGTTTAAAAAAAAACTAAAAAACACGCTTTTATAGTGAATTGAACTAAAAAGTAAAATAAAATAATTCTTAATATAAGAATAAAATGATTAATGAGAAAATCAATGTCATTGGGATAAAAGCGTGGAGTGTTTGTTCTATATCAATTGTTATAATTTCTTACTTCTATTCCGAAATGCTGAGTTAGTGTAAAAATGTAGTTCAAAGCATCCCACGCTTCTACCCGAATGACATTAACTTTCTCGTTAATCATTTTATTCTTATATTAAGAATTATTTGTCTACTTTTTTGTTCGATCACTATAAAGCGTATTTTTTAGTTTTTTATAACTATAAATTATTTTTCATTTTTTAGTTCGATCTGCAATAAAAGCTTTTTTTTAGTTTTTAAACTATAATTTATTTATTGTTGAATTTATCCTTGAATTTGATATTTGGAGCCAGAATTACGTGGCTGCTGCAATTAGTCTTGTTCCCATGGATGTTAATTAATGGGTCTGAAGGGTATTTATTCTCTCCGTTTACGTGGCCTCAGATGAGTCCGTATCATTATGTTTCAAAGATTTCGTCTCTATAGATACAGGTTAAACTAATAAAAGTTTATTGAGAAGAAAAAGATTGAATTTAAAAACTTAACACTTTTTTGTTTGTTTTATTTCGTTTAACCACACGTGTGCTCATTTTTGGGGTTGCACTTTAATATTTTAGTCGACAAATCTGGAAATGATACATGGGATTATTAACCAAGTCTGAAATAGCATATGAAATAAGTCGCCAAATCTGAAAATGATTTATGCAATAAGTCACCACATCTGGAAGTGGTATATGGAATTGTTGACAAATCTGGATATCGTTATTCCTGATGTCCTGACAATGGAAAAAATTATGAAATTATTGTATTCTTATCGGTTTTTGCAAAGTATACAAAATTTCGAATAATCTGATCTGTTAAAGTGGGTAAAAATCGAGTTCCAAAATTCCGTTACATGCAAGTGAAACTTATAAAAGCGTGTTAAAAAAAGAGGACTGAAAAGGGCTCATAAAATTCTACATATGTTATGTGTATTTGTAAATTCCGTTGCATGTGACCAGAAAAAAATAATAATTGTTTATATCCATTTAAATAGAAATCATCGTTTCAATTAAAGTCATAGTATTATGATAATGTCAATAATTTATTTCAAAATGTCTCCTCGTTATATTTAGCATAAATTCGATTGTCAATTTGTCCTTTGTTCCTTTCATAATATACAAGAAAGATCTACGTTGCAGCAGACCACAATAAGATTTCTCTAGAGATCTTGAAAGTTCAAAAGGGCACGAAAAAGTGTATGAAATAAGAAAGGAGGGCGAAATTCGAGAGAGCCACGGAAACTCATTTTCTTGTCAAATAGAAACACAGACATGCAGAAAACCTCGAGAAATAGCGTTCGTGATTTGAATGTTAAATTTCGGTTTGCGTAAAAGTACAAAATACGAAACAAAACATTTCCCGATGTAAATATAACGTCGACAAATTTTCATCCACATTTTTCAACTAAACAGAGTAGAAGAATACGTCTAAGGTATCGATATT
The DNA here is from genome assembly GCA_019973975.1 of Trichonephila clavata. Lineage (NCBI taxonomy): Eukaryota > Metazoa > Arthropoda > Arachnida > Araneae > Nephilidae > Trichonephila > Trichonephila clavata. The sequence goes on from BMAO01024125.1 coordinate 25,145, forward strand.
CAGACCTGTTCGAAGTTTTTAAAACAAATGAATAAAAAACTTGAGATCTTTATTTCTGGATGATTATATTACGAATAAATAACACAAACTCTATGTAGAAATGACATATAAAATTTATTTTATATAAAAAGTGTGTCTTTTATTTAGGTGCTCATTTGGAAACATTTAACGAATTTCAGAGAGTTAAAACAGCAAAGTCCTGGTATCATTTATCAAAAGCATAACCAAATATAAAATACTTGGTGAAACTTGTAGCTCTATAATATCGAAACTTTTTGTTATACCAAAATATAATTACTTCATACACTTCCCGATTTGCTGAAATAAGCATTTTAAAATCCCATTCCCTCTGAAGAAGATATGTGTAATTAATTAAAAATTATTTAATTGCTTAATCAAGTGTGTGAAGTAGTTGATTGATTTTGGCTTCAATAATTTAATTAAACTGTAAAAAGTATCTTAATTTTGAGATGATTTCAATACATTTTAGGTTATGCACATACTAAGTATTAGTTTTAATATCCATTACCTAAATGTAGCCATAAATTATTTTAATTATGAGTAGATTAAATACTTATTAATGGGATATCCTCATCTGTTTAAATGGAATGTGTAAGACATAAATATGTGGTGATTAAATACATTTGATTTTAAAAAGCATAGTAGCCGATATCTCGTTCATAAACCACTAATCACAACCATATATTTAAATAATTTGAATACAGTATTTGATAATTTAATTCTACAAATTTTACAACTTATTTATTTTATAATTTAAATACGCAGTACAGTCACATCAATGTGACCACCTGGTACTTTCAATGTCGAAGTTAAATAACCAATTAATGAAGGGAAGTGGCAACATAATGCAAATGAGCGTTTATAAAGGGTGTGAGAAAGCTTCGAAAAACATTGCAGTCGTTGGCGTAATGCAGAAACAGAGCGATTTATACAACGTCCAAAAGAGTATGGTCATTGACTTTCCGGGCAAGAATCAGAGCATTTCCGAAACGCCTAAGTTTGTAAGCTATTTGCGTGCCGCTCTGATAAAAGCATACCGTGCATGGCAAAATGGGGCTGCCCAAAATCAGCGATAAGGCAAATGTGATGCACCACAGGCCATAGATGACTAAGGAGAACGATGGCAACGCGGGAATGCGTTCGGGGGAATAGACGTTGTACCGTTGAGCAACTGACAACCCATATGAACCAAAGGGCTACCAACAGTTTCTCCTAAACCTCTTTCAAGCACACGTTTCTGCGTCTGGGCCTCTGAAGCAGATGCCTGGTTCATGTACCTATGCTGACTGCTGTTCATTCGCAACGAAGGCTGGAATTATCATGCCAGCATCGCAACTGGACGTCCACTGAGTGGCGAAAAGTAGTGTTTTCCGATAAATCACGTTTTATGCTCCATCGGTCATATGAACGATGGCGCATACGGTGTGAAACCTCTGAAAGCAAACACCCGGTAGCTATTTCCAGAATGGTCCATGTTGGAGGCGGTAGCCTTATAGTCTGACGAGGAATTTTCCCCCGGTATTCTTTCAATATTGTGGAAGTCACGATGGATCAATACAAGTACGCATCTGACCCTGCAGACCATATCCACCACTATATGCGCATTGTTTTTTTCTCAGAAGGATGACATCTACCAGCAGGACAATGCTAAATGCTATAAAGCTGGAAATGTACGCGCGTGGTTCAAAAAGCACCAGGATGAGTTTACCGTTCTCCCCCGGAGAGCAAACTCACCTAACTTAAACCCAATCGAGAATCTGTGAGACAATCTCGATCGGGTTTTTCTCGCCATGAATCTTCACCCACGTAATCATGCTCAGGTGGTCATGGTACTGGAGTCGGCATAGCTCAACATCCCTGTGAATATCTTCAGGAAACTAATTGATTCTTTTTCAGCACGTCTCGCTGTCCGTTCCGCAAAAGAAGGTTATTTTGGTTTTTGACAGGTGGTCACATTAATCTGACTGGATTGTAAATTTTAGCTTATTCTGAGGCCTAGGTAGTGTTAGTGGACGTGGTCATGACCTCGTGGTGAGCGTGCCATGAGTTCAAGCCCTAGTGCCACTGAAGACGCAGTGTATAGAGAGACTGATACACGTTAAATCTGTCGTGGCTCAGAGTTTTCTTGTTGGCATGGTCTGGTGGTTAGGAGAGGACACTGCCAGCTTGGATGTCATTCTCGTTACTTTACCGTGGCTCAAAATTACAAGATCCGTCAACAAAATCCCCCTTGTGTTGTTTCAAAGTGATGCGTTTATAAACGCTTCCTCAATCACTTGTCCTTATTTATTTAATTTAAAAAAAAAGATCATCATTGGTCACATATTAATTAATAAACTAAGCTAAATCTCAATGACACAACAGCCCATGGGGTCAAGGACTAATGTACCCATCGCAGTGTACGTGATCCTTAGGCACTGCGATGCATGATCAGATGTCCTTCAGGAGGACAGTCTTTGCTGTGTTGTTCTCTTCTTTGCTAATGAAGCCAGTGCAACAAGTTTATCGGCTGCGATTAATAATTTTGGGCACGTACAGTTGATTGAACTAGACCAAAAATGCCGGAGATGTTTCAAATCCACAGATGAACTGTTTATTACATTCTGATGGGTAGTTTCGTAATAATAAGAGACATAACTTTTAGATAATTTAAGCCCAACACCCTATATATCAATAAAATTATCTTATAGAAACTGGGGGGGGGGGGTTTGTTTCTTATGCTTATGCTATGAAGAATCTGCAATAAAGACATTGTTTTGTAAAAATTGTGAACGACTTGAATATCATATATATATTGAGATGTAAAGGAAAATAAAATCCTGTTTTTCCGGTAATACAAGTCCCCGATGCATTTCTTATATAAACAATCTGCAATATTTTCAGAGATTCAAAAATAACTTACAAGGAAAATAGTTTTCTAAAGCATGTTATCACGAAAAGGCGGTACCTGTGTATGGGTTCCAGCGGAAGTACATAATATTTAAACTAAAGTATGGAAATTCTTTTGAGGTACAAGATATATACATCTTATAACTTTATCATGAGTAGGAGGAATGGATTTCTTATATGTAAGTATGTTTCCATAACCGTTGCATTTTCCCAACTATAAATAATCTTTAAATCGTGTGTTTGTCTTAAATTTCCATGAGAAATCACTTTAGCTCGAGACATTAAAATTATTCAAAGTTTTAAACATTTCTGAGAAGGAATTTAATTGTGTTGCTTCAACATAACATTTTAGTTATTTATAAAATAAACAGATTTTGATATAATGTAAGACATCTGTTAAAAATATTATTTTTTCTCCTTTATTTCGATGAAAATTATAGAACTTTGGATTCATTTACGCAATAAATATCAGTTAGGAGTACATGGAATTTTTCATTATTTATTTCTTAAACCCTTCAGTGCTACTGACTCCTATATACGACTCGCACAGCCCCTTTAACTGCCCGGACGTATATATGCGTCTTTCGAAAGTATACACTTTTCGTTGCTTTGCTGTCAGAAAAATTATTTCGTAGACTTTGGAATGCAATAAAATGGTATTGACTGTGTGTGTGTGTGTTTTCGAAGGCCTTACTTTTTTCATAGGTAGATTTTCTTCTTTGTTTTCCTTTTTCTTTTACCCCCCAATACACTGCATACGCATTACGTGAAACGCTTATATAAAACACGATGGCTCAGGAAATCAATTCGCATAACTTTTGATCCGCAGGTAAGGGTTTGAATTATTGAATTATTTGCACTTGCATACAATTTGTGATATATTTTTTTGTTCAAAAGACTTTAAATAATGTTCTTTCCGTAAAATCTGTTTGGTGTATCACATATTAAAAGCAGAATTGTTTTTTGTACGTAATTCGAGTTTTTTTCTTTTTTGATAAATTATGTAATAATTTTAAATATCCTTAATTCTTAATCACGCATTAGTAATAAATTAAGGTTTCGAATTTGAAAACCTTAAAGTAAAAGTTCGATACATCAGTAATCTAAAGATATAGAAAAAAACATACTGCTAAGTTTCTGTTTAAAAAAATCATTGTTCTTAAAAGAGTTCTCAAGGGAAATGTATTTACACTTATTACATACTAAATCCAACTTCTGATTTTTCGATTACATTATACAAGCAATAAGTAGATTAGACTATAAAATACGAAGTTACATTCAAACAAAATTAAATCAAAAATTAATTTGAAATTTAGAAGAGCAATTGGCCTTTAAAGGGTGATTTCCAGGTATTTTGTCTGGACTCGAAAGAATAGTAGCCGTCACCGTGAATTCTGGCGGACATTGTCACTTCTTCAGTTCGAGTCTTGATGCTACTTAAGACCTGTCTTTCAGAGAGGCTAATGCACGTTAACCCTTAAATGCCCTTAAGCTAATGATAACGATCGGAACCGGGATTTTGAAAAATGCGTATAAATCAGTAGTAGTATTTTAGATATTTATCCCCTTAACTTCCTCTGGCGTAAATATTCGTCTCACTCAACCAGTACGTTGAATGCCCTGGACATATATATACACCCTACCGAAATACAATTCTTTGCTTTCCACTGCTATCACTCAAACTCTTCCGAAGGCTTCGGAATGCAATAAAATGACAGTTATAAGGAATTCACGTCCCTTCTTCCCTGTGACCCGGCTAGACGTGTGGGAGGAACTAAATGATCATACGACATGATGCACTTCAATTATTTTATTTATCACTAATTCAACTCAGACACAAATAAAACTTAAACAAGATAACTTTAATCAGTTATAGAACGGGAGTGAGACGAGATTGCGTTGGGGAGAATATTGCTTGGGCCTATACTTTTCTCCAAAAAAAACCCCATACGAGCTCTTATGGGTAAAACGGTTGCACTAAGGAGCGAATCGTGTAACTTTTATTCAGCAGTTAAGTGGTTAAATCTGTCCTGGATCAAAGTCCTCACATTGACTTGATGTGGAAGTTAGGAGGTACCAATCTCCTAAAAAATGCCAATCACACTCCGTCCTCTTCCCTTGACATTGTTCAAAATTGCGAGGTTTGATGCCAATACATTTAATGGTGTCTTCAGTGTGACATCAATCCTGAATCGCTTGATTTTTTTTAAATTTAATTTTTAAAAAATCGTTTTTTTTTTATACAGGATTGCAGTCATAGGTTCCATAAAAAAATAAATCAGAAAATCCAGCTAATTGTATTGGGTATTTGTTTTGAAAAAAAGTTGTATGTAGACAGTTAAAAACACACAATATTTCCTAAAAATATAGCATATATGCAATAAAGTTTTCAAATGCAACATCAAACATTGATAGCCTACTTGACAATAGATGATAAATCATTTTTTTTTTCAATTAGATAAATCACTTCTTTATGGGCAATTTGAAAGTAATGTATAATTTTCTTCAAATATCACAGTGAACTTTATCACTCACCACATTCAAATGCCAAATATATGTATATAACTTTACAAGTCAATAAATAACGTTTTTTTTATTCCACACAAGATTTATTATCTGTGATTATCAATATGCGTTCAGAATGCTCATACACTAGTTATTAGAATAATATTAAATGTAACTAGAATGTAGACAATTGGCAGACATATGCATTTAAAGGTTATTAAACATTTGCTTACTCACTTCAAGGTATGCTGTCTTACTCCTTTTCTTTATTGATGATTAACACAATTATGCGCTATTCGACAATAGTTAAAATAGTGTACCTGTGGGGCGCGTCCCTCCCAGGGGGGCATGATAACTCTACGAGAGAGTGCAAGCATATTGGAAAGTCGAAAACAAAAGATTATTTTTGAAAAATATTAATTTACTGAAAGTATACAAACAAAATACATTCTGGCATAATAAAAAACAAAATACACATTTGCACTTTTATAAATGTATCAGCACCGCACAATGTTTTTTATAGATAGTTTAACAATACGAAATTAAGGACATTAATAATTACCAATGGTTCATGGAATTGTGATATGTAAAATTGCATACAAAAATTAATACTTATCTTGATAATGTATGCGGTTTATAGTTATTCCATCAACTGATGAATTAAAGTTACTCTATTCGCTCCCCAACGCCCCATTTTCCACGTAACCGCACGAATGTGATGTATTGGGTGGATGGGGGGAGAAAAAAGGAATAAATAAAAGCAAATCCTCTGAAATAAGAAAACCCTTCGAAAATACGGCCCAGGTCTTTTTATTGCATTCCAAGTCTTGGAAATAATTTTATAGATAGCAGTGCATAGATAATATCGTACTTTGGAGAAACATATATATATATATACGTCCTGGGCAATCAACACTTTGGCTGAGCGAGACGTTTATATGTGTCTATGGCGCTTAGGAAGTTAAATTCGTTTTCTAGCTTTAGTGTCAAAGTGTATAATTGAATTAAAACATTGCTATTGTATGGACGGTGGGGTGTGTGATGATAATTAAATTTGAATATTGGGTCTCACATATTGAAACTTAGAAAAGCACTGGGTTAAAAGGTAACGTGTGCAGTTCACTTATTGAGTAATGTGAATCTCTGGGGCTCGGAGAGTCAGAAAAGAAGGAAATTTTACATCATCTTCGTCTGAAAACAAGAGTTCGTTTAAGTGATTTATGCGTTTATTACCCGAGGTAACCGAGAATAATGCTTGGAGCTTTTATGACAGGCTCTTGTGGTTAAATGATTAACTGAAAGACTCATATAAGGATGTCGAGACCATCAATAAGGGTCTGTAGATTCAAAAGTGACCTCCCGGGAAAGAGGGTGAGGAGGGGAAAACTCGTCCTCTCAGCAACAAAAGATAATAGAATAGGCAATAATAAGCATTTATGGAGAGACAAAAGTGATATTTAAGAATAAGACACAAATAAAACAACGTTCAGTATAGATGTAACTGTCTTTTAAAAGCAGTTCAAGAGTACATTTGAAATACATTCAAAGTTTCAAAAAAAAAAAAAAAAATAAAAAAAAAAAAAAAAAAAAAATAAAAAAAAAAAAAAAAAAAAAAATAAAAAAAAAAAAAAAAAAAAAAAAAAAAAAAAAAAAAAAAAAAAAAAAAAAAAAAAAAAATAAAAAAAAAAAACAAAAAAAAAAAAAAAAAAAAAAAAAAAAAAAAAAAAAAAAAAAAAAAAAGCAGTCAAAAGAACATTTAATGAAAAAAAAAAAAAAAAATCAAAGTTTTTTCAACACGGAAACATAACGGAAAGACATCATTTTCCATCAAGGGGAGAACTGGTATGGGCAGGCATATGATGGACGTCTGCACAGACCTCAATTTCTTTGACACGGGGTCTGTGACTGCTGAAAGATACAGAGACGAAGTTCTTGACCCTTATGTTCTCTTGTTTCAAGGTGCTGTCGGTCTTGACTACATATTCAGGGATGATAACGCGCCATGTCATCGAGCGGTGCTGTTGGATGACTTCTTTGAAACGCAAAACATCCAGCGCATGTCGTGACCTGCGAACTCCCCTGATTTAAATCCGATCGAGCATGTATAGGATATGCTCTGGAGACAAATTGCAGCCCTTTCACACCCACCAAGCTCCGTTACAGAACTGAAGAGAGCTCTCCAAGAAGCTTGGAACCGTTTGAGCCCACAACTCATTCATCATCTCATAGCAAGTATGGTAAATTGCTGAGCGGCGTTTCTGTCTTTCAGAGGTGACCACACGTCTTATTAAACTGCAGCATCAGTATTTATTTTAATGTTCTCTTTCATTTTTTCTTTAAAGTGTGAATCCTTGCTATGCTGAGTTTGCTTTCAAACTGCTACTTTGGATAATAAAATTAATTATTATCATTCTTTTGATTTGCTTCCTTATTTTATAACCATTTTACACTCGCATATCACGTTTCCCACCATTCTGATTTACAGTTCCTTCTTTATTCACATAATTATCAATTATGCTTAACTTTTGGACACCAGTGTATGTGCCAAAATGTTTATAGATTGGCAAATTACAAAATAAACAAATTTTACAAAAATAGTTTATAAATAACAAATTTAGTAAGAATCCATCTCTATCAGCCTTTATATATATATATAAACTAGGATTTTTTAAATTATAAAAAAACAATGGATTATAACTTAATACACGCCATTAAAACATGTAAAAACGGGCTATATACATGTGAAACATGTGTACATGTTTATATGTTTTGATACACCAGATGGTATTCAATAAACAGTTAAGTGTAGAAAGAGTTTCTTGGTAGATATTTGAGTCAAGCCCATTATTTGCGAGTCGAATAAATTCTTTAGAAATATTGACCAGCAGTCTTGTAATACTTATGTGTTTATTAGCGCGTGAAAACCATTAAGGATACTATTATTCTTGGAATCGCTAATAAAACTATCAAATTTCAAGGTCTAAAGAATCAGTAATAAACCAACATGTTTTTAATGCTTGAGAAAGAGACGCGTTTCGAAATAGGGTATTAGGATTTATGAATTAGAGTTATAAAAAAAGGAGATTCGAATTATGAGTAGATATCAATTTGAGTTATTATACACACACACACACACATATATATATATATATATATATATATGGTTAGCATTCTGACATTTAATTTTTTGCTTAGTTTTTCCTTAACAGAATTATTTTTTATATTCATCTCTTTGTAAGAAACCTTTCCTTTCATAATTTTATTTTTCTGTCTGTTGCAAAATACACGTGTGTTAGCTTTAGGCCTAACTATTCAATATGTCTCTATTTTTTCTATTATGTCGAAAATTTCTGCTGTATGGGGAAGGTGGATCCGTAAAGTATACTTAACCCTAATTTGCTGGTCATAATTCAGCAACAGCTTTAGAAATCATAATAGGTCTCCATTTTAGTCCATTGACTCTTTTGATTTCTTCCATTTTAAAGTTCTAACTCTGTTTCCTGCTATTCATAAGTTTATTTAAATCTTGTACTATATGCATTTCCACCATTTTTTTCTAGTTATGTGTCGTAAAATCTGGTTTCTATCTTCTAGCTTTGTTAGTTGTATAGTTTAGTCTTGTTATTTTTCATTTTATTATACTATATATATACATATATATAATGCACGTATATATAACGCTTAAATGCTGTGTGATAAGTGTCTTTCAAAAACAATTTTTAAATACTTTTCTAGAAAACAAATAAACTACATGTCCGATATTTTCCTATATTTAATCACAAAATATTACATTTTACATTCTACTCAAATCCCTTTCAAAATGTAAGTAAATGTCTAATAAACAATGTTTCACTTGCAAAAGCTTCAATTCAATGTAAAGAAGATAAAAAAAAATCCCTTCCTTTCTTTCTGCTTTCACAAAACATGTGTGTTTTCTTCTCTTTTCTCTGCAATAGCCTCTGCAAATGTTATGTTATCATTACTCAAATTCAATTATCTTTTTTCTTTTTTTTTACAAAATCGTCTCGAAAGTGGCTTTCAACCTTATGTCCCTTATATATTGAGAAAAAAAAGGATATTGAAGACTGCTCAAGTGGAACGAAAGGTTCCGTAATATTTTTCTTAGGAAAAAGGCTTTAAAAACTTAAAAGAGAACTTGAAGTGCATTCATTGAAATAGATAGTAAATCAGATGAAATTCCTTATAAAAGACTTGACTGAATGTGTCTTTTAACATAAATAGCTATAGTAGGTATAACTAATAGCACAGAAAAGATGGATTGTGTTTCCCTGTCTTATATAAGACTTGGAAAATAAAGCTTAGTTTGATATTTCGAGAAACTGACAACATAAAACCTACTGAAAAACTAGGATTGCCTGCCAACAAAAAATTATTTATAATGTTTTCTTTAAAGTGCTGAAAAAGTGCTAAGTTATAGCACAATTTTATTAAGAGGATAATATGATATGTTATTTCATTATGTACTTTTTATTCTAACACTGGAACATCCGGGATTTTGATTACTCTTAAACGTCCACCGGTGTCATTTTGACACCACGTTATAAAATATATAAAGTAATTGTATTAACTAAATAATTGCGGGACTACTGTTCAGTAGGGTTTAGTTTTAAGACTTTTTAATGTTATTTCATCTAATTATCATATATTATGACCCTTATATCATTAAAAGCTGACTTTAACATTATGTTTCACGGCAATTGTTGGATTACTGATTTGTAGCAGTAAGGAACATTGTTCCTCTGCCAGGAACATTACTATCATGCGGTTTCCGTTTTGCGACATCCCTTGTGACATATATACCTGGATTTACTGGATAATTATCAATTACATCTGCACTTTCTTCAAATTCTTCGCTGTCACTTTCATTCGATCTTATGTCATCATCGGAATCTAAATTAGAGCCAATTCATTCTCAGAAAACTCTCGCAACATATTAGCAATTTCATCAGGGGTTAGACCTTTTCTAAGAGTCATCGTTCCATGGTGTCTGCTTTGCACTAAGTTCGAAAATCGAATGAAAATTTTTTTATGAGCAGATAAGCAAATATTATGAAACGAAACACTTAGATACAATAATTGTAGTATAATTGATTCATTTCCACTGTGAACTCAATAACACTGCATTCAAGGTCAAAAATGTGCGATAGAACTTTGGAAATTTTGCTTTACTAATGACATCTACTTAGGGGCGTATATTTTGATGAACGACCGCTTTTTTATAATGATAAACTGCCTTGATGTCGAAATGACACCTGCAGACGTTCTAGGTATATTTAGCTGTATAATCACTCCTAATTAACCTAGAAAGGCAAAACTTTTTCTGTGTAATCGCCAGGAAAAATGATTAAAAGTCACAAAATTTTTCAAATTCCTAACAAAAATGCGAAAAGGAGAACAAAGTAAACAAGCTCAGGTGTCAAATTGACACCAACGAACATTCTAGTGTTAAATTTACGAGTGATGTTAAAATTAATACGAGTAAAATTATGAAATAAGCAAAAAAAAAATCAGTTTTATATATCTGATTTTTTCCAAATTTTAGATTTTTACATTAATGTATTTATTCAGATTATTACGTTCACTTTTGATTATTTTTTGTAAATTTTGGGATCAGTAATAAGAACCATTTAAGATATTATCCTTAGATCTAAATATGGTGTGTAAAAATGTTAAAAGATTGCATCGAATACCCTTTTTTTCTTGTAATTTCCAATGGGTAGATTAATACAGTATTATCACAGAAAGAGAATGTAAAATTCTTAAGAACGCAGCTTTCAAAAATTGGCTGTGCATTAACAGTAATTAATTTTATTGAACAAAAAATTGATATTTAAAATGTTTGCTTTGTTATAGGAGGACTTTGGTTAATCCCCATTCATCAATTACAAAAAAGTTTATTTTCGCTTAAGAGGTTTGGGTTTCCTAAAAACAAAAGCAAATTCCATGATTGTGAAAATGGAAGGAATAGTGAAATATGTCAATCTGTGTTTTATATTGGGGATAAAAAACGGTGATTTTAAAGTACCGCTTTTGATGTAGTCAAACTAAAACGTCTAAAAAGCCGTAAGCTAATTGCAAAAAAATCATTGGCTATTAAACGCTCTTTATGCATATTATATGTCTTTTTTTCTCAGTGTTGCAAGGATAACTGGTTACTTTAAAGGTATCCGAAAACCCTAAAATCGTAAATTTTGCCAGAAATTCTTGATTATTTTCATGATTTTATTTTATAGACCATTTTATTAGCTTTATAAAAATATGAAGTTTATTGTTTTCCATTCACTACAACAAAAACTACAAGTGTTTTAGTAAAGCAGACACCACTATTTTGAACAAGATATATATATATCATACTTTAAAATGCGTATTACTCGAAAAGTGTTTCTTTAGATGCTCAAACGAGCGATTGCTCAAAAAGTTTTGAAAATAATCAACTACAATTTTTTGTGTATATTCTGTATAATACTAGAAGAGTTTTAAACTTCAGAACTATCAATCTCTGTTTTTTATTGCAATATTTACAGTCCTTCATGTTAATATAATCACTATTATTTTAAGCAATTTCATATAATTACTAAAATAAAGTGCTCTAGTTTTTGTAAAAATTAAAATATCCTACATCCTGAGTATTATTTCAGAAATAAACAGCAAAGCAACACTTTAAAATTAAAAAAATTGAAAATTTGTTTATAAACCTTTAGTACAGAATGTACCACATTTATGGAATTTTTTTGTAAATTTTTCCAATTTTTTACCCATTTTAGTAATAATAATTTCTTTTTTTTCCTTCTTATTTTTAGCACATATTTTTTCTTAAAATTTACTAAATATTTCAAAAACCGCAAAAAATTCCCATGTCTCCATTTTTTAAAAAAGAAATGTTATCGCAAGTAGTCGGATACCATGTTGAAAATTTCGCATTATCAGATGTACTCGGAAGTCGTGGCCTATATTTTATTCCTACTGTATCAATAATATTCCTTATTTCATTTTATTTTCCCTTATTAACTAAGTTACTGATGATGTTACATTTAATACTAAACTTAATAAGTGATAGTCTTGGTTTCTCAAATGCAAAAATAAAGGAGTTTTAAAGGATGTCTATTTTATTATCCTATATTTTGCTGTTATCCGCTCAAATATTCAATATTGCAGAATAATTTAAAATCCTTTTTGCAAAAATCATGTCAAAATTCATGAAAGGGTGCAAAAAAGGTTATTGATATTTCGAGTTTGAAAACGCAACAAGAGTTAGTAAAATAAATTTAATTTTGTTCAAATAAAATACTCAATAATATGTTTCAGTGCCTCTATGTTTTAAGCAGTGTTAATTTTCCTGTACCAGAGAGAAGTTTTGGAGACATTTGGTAGCTTAAGGAAAATGTATCAGATGTAATTATGTATGTAATTTCTTACTACCTAAGTGTTTTTCAAAATTTTACCATTTTTTTTTCTGAAGAACCTGAAATTTATAATGTCTTTGAATAGTTACTTTTTTTTAAAAAAAAGGTATACGGCTTTTGAGGTCTAAGCATTTATTATTTTTATTCACAACGTGTATTAGTATTATTCAATGCTTTTTAATTCTATTTTCAATATTTTTTCTCTTCACATGCATTTTTAAACTAATTGTTTATATTTCGTATATTGTATTTAGTAAAATTTTAAGACTCTTTCTTTTCGTTTTATGTCATGCTCTCTATAACTCGTGTTCTTTGCTCGTAGAGTATATTTTATTTAAATAAATAATACCAAACCGTACCTAGACATAAAAATTAAATCACGTTATTTCTGAGTCTCAAACTGTTTTCTCTAGATTTGTTATAATGCAATAATTCACCTAGTGGTCACGGTATTGGATATTGGCTGGCATGTCATGAGTTCGAGACCAGTACTACTAAAGATCCCCGCCTTATAGGGGTGCGATGCACGTTAAATCTGTCGAGGGCTCAAACGTCTTCCCGTTGATATGGCAGTTAAGAGTGAGGGTGACAGGTCAGGTGTCGTCCTCCTCACTTGACCAGAGTTCAAAATTACGCGGTCCGTCGCCAAAAGCCCTCGTGCAGTTGAACAGTGCGACGCACAGTGGTCAGTTTTCCCGATCTGGCGCACGGAAACTCCAAAAATGAAATTGCGCGAAAATTAACAACAACCCACAATTTATGGTCCTCATAGGACTCCGAGCCATATTGTAATCATTTTTCTTCAGTACGCGATTGGAAATCTCCAACAGCCGACGGTTTAGATCAGGTTTGTTGGGGCTACGAGGAACACCTGTGAGCCTCATTTTCCAGTCGGAAGTTCTATCGTTTCATCTGAACAAGATTTTGAAGATTTTTCTTTGAAAATACACGTTATGGGTAAATAATTTCTTTATTTGACTCTCAAATTAGGTTCAAAGTTGATTAAAAATTGTAAAAAAGTAACATTTAGTACAATACGTAATTCTCAAAACGCATGGAGTTTTTTTGTGTTTAATGGACTAGAACTTTTAGGATTGACACGGATTGATCGATATAACACATAGGCCACATAGAGTAGGTACGGACCTTTAATTTAATACTAAATTTAGGTGCTACTTCCTGCAACTCCCAAAGTTATGAATTTTTTCAGTGTTAGCCGTTGGTATTTTTGCGACGCTTGTTTCGCCTTCTTATTTCTCTTCATAAGAAGGCGCGTCAACACAAGTCTTGCGAGTATAATGCCAGTGACTCGGAATCATGGAAAAACTGTTCTACTGCTCAAATACTACCCCAAACCCTCCCTACCCACACAATCGCGTACACTATATGTTGCCCGCCCCCTTCACTCCTTTCCTATATCCCTCCCCATCATACCTATATTATCCTTTATTACATATGTATAATGTTAATTCTTGTAGATGCGTACTTTTAATTGATTGTATTTGTTTAATCTGTTAAAATTTTATCTTTAAATTGCCACCCTATTTTTTTATAAATATTCTCCCACATGTGTCACATTACTATTGCTGTTAATATCCTTAGATCCTAGTTCAAAAACTAGGTCCACTTAGCGGTCATTTATTCTTGATCAGTTTTACGCCTGACATAATTTTATTGAGCCTCTAAGAGCCTTGTTTCTTGCTAGAAAATAGAAATATTGCCCAATTTATTTTAACTCAACAGCAAGCGCGCGGGGCACAGAGTCACCCCAGGCTCACGAAGTCATTAATTCTGGGAAACCTATTTATTTATTGCCAATAACCTTAGCAGTATCCTCCTATAGGACAGTCTTCATGGGAACTAAAATGTATTTGTAACATATTTCCTTCTTTTTTGGGCGTGGCATACGTTTATTTTCTCCAGTTTTAAGGTACTTGTTTTGACTGATTTCTCCGCGCGACCACTTTAACTCCAATATATTTTATATGAACATGCTAGACATTTTCCCCTGTGAACAACTTGGTAGTTTTGATTGCTGTGTTGTACGACTTATTATGGTGCAAATTACTTATGTAAATGCGCAAAATAAAAGAAAAAGAAACGATATTGAAGGAAGTTGAAAATGATCAGCAAGGGAAGAAACTACTGAAATAAAGCATATTAATCATCATAGCAAAATTAAATATAAGAAAATCGATGAACAGGAAACGTTTGAGTTGAAAGGAAAATTTTCAAATTCTACCAAAAGAACATCAGGAAAAATATGAAGCCATAAGAGTAGCACAAGACACTCTTCGTTCTGTTAAAAAGACATAAGCAAGAAAAAGTTCAACATACTGTTTATCGACTATCAAAGGACAGTAAAACTACAATAACTTGAACAGCCTATGACAGTTTTGCCTGCCAATAACATTCCTATGATATCAGCGAAAAGTGTCTGTGATTTGTGTCCTTTTTTAAAGTCACGCACATTTTAAATTTCTTGGTTCTGTTTGGTTGATATTTTTTCTCAAATTTTCAAAGAAAAATTTAAAAGTCCTTAAAAGTAGGAAAAATACTTTCTCTTAATTAAGTTATTCACGATTTTTATCACGTACAGTAAAAATAATTATAAAAAAGGGATTGGGGTGACTCAGTCACCCCGCGTGACCATTAACGTTAGTATTGAGTGCGCGACTACTCCCGAGTTAATTACAATAATTTTTTAACATTAGATATAATTATGAAGGACTTTAAAGCTATAGAATAATTTCCGTGCGCCAGATCGGGAAAACTGACCACTGTGTGACGTTGATATTCACTCACTCAACAACTTCAACCAGCTTTTCTGAAAATATAAGATGCAATTCCTATATTCGAAAAATAAAACAAAAAAGGTAAACTTCAAACCTCTAACAAATAAAATTTAAAAAAAAGAATTAATAATAGCATACCTACATACCTCGAAAGTATTCTTATTTGTGAAAAATTTCTCCCCATTCGAATGATTTCCGGAACTGTCCAGGAATGTAATATTCTCAACTCTCCTGGGTTGGTAAAATTTCCATCCGACATCCTTTACTTGATAAGGTATGAATGTTAAATCTTCTGTCAAAATCCGTGGAAGTTTGATCTGCACTTCGTATTAGTGTCAATCAGAAAGGAGCAACCTGTTTCGCCAATCCGGCATTATTATTCAAATAAATGCGAGAAACAGCCACTGATCAAGAAAGCTTTCTCGAGACTTTAACTCTCAGAGGAGATCGGGTTCCGAGAGTAATGATCACAAGTCAGAAGGGCACGCTCGCTTAGCATACAGTTAATGTAACGTAAGACGTTACCTAATAACATCGTGCACAAAAAAATAAACGTTTTAGTGAAAAGCTTGTGAAAGTACTTTAATATTCTTATACGGCCATTTTAAATTAAAAGAGTGTTACCGTCCATTTTATAAATTTGAAATAAAATGTAAAATGACATTCGCTGTCAAAACTAGTTAAAATGTTTGATGGGATGGGTGGCTGGCATCTAATGGAAATAAAATAGTATTTTGCTTGAAAGGACAATAATTAAAAGCCTGAAAAGTTATGATACTTAAGGTATCCGACTACCCTAAAACTGTGAATTTGCCAAAAATTGACATTTTTTTTAATGATTTTATTTTACGGGCCATCTTATTAGCTTTATAAAAATACCAAGTTTTTCATTTTCCTTTTACTACAACAAAAACTACAAGTGTTTTAGTAAAAGAAGATGCCATTACTTTAAAACGCGTTTTACTCGAAATGTGATTTTTTGAAAATAATCAAACGGGGTCAGCGATTGCTAAAAATGTTTTGAACATAATTAACTGATATTTTTTTTGTAACTTCTTTATAATAGTAGAATTGTTTTAACCTTCAGATTTATCAATCACTGTTTTATTACAAAATTTACAGTCCCTAATGTGAATATAATCACTGTCTTTTTAAGCATTTTCATATATTAACCGAGATAAAGTGCTCTAGTTTTTGTAAAAAAGAAAATATATTTTATCCTGAAGGCCATTTCACAATTGAATAATATAGCAACACATTAGAGATTGAAAAAATTGAAAATTTGTTCATAAACCTTTGGTGCAGAATGGGCCGCGTTTATGCTATTTTTTGTCAATTTTTACCTATTTTTTCCCATTTTAGTAATAATAATTTCTATTTCTCTTCTTAATTTTAGCATATTTTTCTTAAAATGTACTAAACAAATCTAAATACCACAAAAATATCCTCATATCTCCATATTTTTAAGAAAAAGTCATCGCAACTAGTCGGATACCTTAAGAAAAAAAAAACTGCCAATAATATCTTACCATGAAACAAATGTTTTTATTTTAAAGTAATTATTAAGAGGTAATTAAAATATCTAGTTGATGCTTCGACTAAACGAATAAGAATAAATATTAACCATATTATTATTTAATAATCACATGCATTATTTTGCAAATTAATTTGTTAAACAGGATAATGCATTCAAAATTGAGGACAATATAAAAATTAAATACTTAACAATTATAACTCTATTTATTTATAGAAGTGGATGTCATATGGAAGTTTCGAAGTCAAAAGACGTGCCCAAAATGAGTAACGATGGAAAATAAATATGATAAATATAAAATAAATATCATACCCTTTCACAAACACAAATCAATAAGAATTTTACCCTGGTTTGAAAAGCATAAAAGCAGGTAATTTATAATGACTACAGTGTTTCTGGATATTAGATCCTTCCACACCCAACGTTTTTTTTTTCTCTTTACTCAGTTTTAAAATAAAGTTTTAAAAAAACCTTCTTTTTTTCACGGCTGATTTATTTTAAGAATTTAGGATAATTGAATTTTACGAAAAAGGAAAAATATGAAAATCATCAATTAGGTGCTAATTTAACTTCTTAGGACTTCGACTTAAAAAATTTCAAAGAGAGATTGCTTCTTTACTTTAAAACGAATTCTACACTAAACTTCAAAATTCTATCGATATCTAAAAAAAAAAGATTTTCTTCTAATGATATCAGGGATTTAAAAAAACACATAGAAAAAACTGCATAAATAAATAATTTAAAAAAAAAAAAAACTCTTCATCGCAAAATATTTCGAAAAGTAATTATATTTTCAACAGATCAATACGGGACAAAAATCTACATTAGATTCTATCTTAACGAAGGAAGTAGATTTTTAAAATGACGTTAATTTTGATTCATCTTGTAATAAAAAAATGCACTATCTTATTATCATCAAGTAGCAACAAATCAGGAATTAATTCGGTTTCTGGTATTTTTAAAACAAAAAATTTTATCTTCATAAACGTACAAATCTAAAATTTTATGAAGTTTCTAAATCCCGCCTCAGTATGATTTTCCGAATTAAACAAAAAATACTTCATTTAATTTAAAAAATAAATAGTTTCTGGTAACCTCTGGTTACCCCTTGTATTCGAATCCTCATGTCTATCTGTAAACCCTGTTAGATGTGTAGGAGGAACTAAATAATCCACAGACATTATTCCAATCTAATTTGATTTATTAATTTTTATTAAAGATTATGGAACAGAAACAACACAATTCTAATTAAGGTATATAGACAATGGTAGAGTGCAGAGGTGAGACACTCAAATGCTGTAATAATATTACAGACTCTCAACTGAATCTAAGACCACTTAAATACGCTCATTTACAACTATGTCGCACACTAATAATCAGCTTTTACTTAATCAAGAGTACGATACCTGTATCCTTAATGCTTCGGATCCTTCACGGGAATTTCAGGCACTTTCTTTAGCTTGATCAAATAAAGATGGCTCCACGCTCTGTAATCTTTAATTTCACTGCTTTTCAATCTTCACTAACCACGTCTTCTTGCACACATCAAACGTATCAACTTAAACTTGTCAACAACTACGTGTCAACAGATCACTTGCTTCACTTTACTTCACTTAACTTGACTTCTTACTTCCCTCCCTTCGACTCGCGAAAACCGAATTTATATAATATTCCTCATTTACATAAATCACGTTTGGTTTCTCGATGAAGGTTGGTTGAAATAAATATTTTGTTTTAAAGAAAAAAGAAGAAATTAGTAGAAACGCGTATAGATCCGTCACAAGTTTAGTAGCAAAAGATAAGCAGTTTAACCCTTTATATACCGACGGTATGGAATAGTTAGTATAGAATAGTGCATAGAATAATCAGTTTTATGAATACTTTGACAATACTTAGCAGGAATATTCTTTTAAATCCAATCTTCCAAAAAATATGAAAACGCGGGTTCTACGAAGAGTATTTTAGCGGGGAAGGCGAATAGTTTTATAGCAGAAGTTACGTTTTCAGCTGACATTTTGATTAAATTGCGAGGATTGTCATTTTTGTTCCGAAAAAGTAGTTAATGTTAAAAGGTAAGTGTCTTATTTTTTTTCTGTATGTTAATTAAGATTGAAGAAAATGATTTGACTATTTATTTTAATGGAACAGGGTATTAATTAATTTTACAGTTAAATATCTTTAATTAATTAATTAGCTCTAATGAATTAAATTTGCCAAAGTTGAGTATTTTAATCATGCACACCCCTTAATTTTCAATGAAGTGATTAAAAAATATTGCATGAAACAACTGCAGTAAATCATAATGCGGTAGATAAACAGCTAATTGTATTTCATATTTATATAGATAAATAAATATAATCTACTTTATTTGAATAAGCAGTCTAACTACTATCAATATTTGTACATTGAGCTCAATTCGACTACTCAAAAAATATGTTTGTCTAAGGAGCTCATTTTTATACTTTTTCTCTTATTTAGTAACAAACTAATGCAACTCAAAAATTTATATTATAACAGATGCTCGAAAATTAAGTAATGTATTCGTTGTGGAATTGAATTATAACTTTCAACTGTTTTTATTTTTTTGATTTCTAACATTTTTTCCTATGATGCATAAATTCACCTTCCTTCTCTATAAACGTTTTTAAAGTAAACAATTTATGTATTAGTTATTTGAATACTTTAAGTAAAGGCAAATAAAAATTAACTTAAAGTCATTTTCTTACTTTCATTGCTGCACTAAACATGAGTTAGTTTAAAATACTTCATCCGAGAGAGAGTAGATATTTGCCTTAGTCTCGTTTGCAATCCATTGAGGTGTACTTATCTTCTTGTCATCACTAATCCTATTCATATAAGACGTCTATGAAGATGATGTCTTATCCCGGGTGAATGATTTTCTCTTATTATTAAAAATATATCATCAAATAAAGTAACCCACATAAATTTTCTCTTTTACCTTGATCTTTCGAATAGTGTACAACAGATGTTACATTTTATTAGTGTAGAGCTATATTATAGAATAATAAAAAATTACATTTATTTAGATTCTTAAATGTTATTATTTTGTAAATTTCTTTTTAAAAATGGAAAATTTTAGCTATGTGAAACAATTAGAGCATACTTTTATGTCCTCCAACTAATGCTAGTTCTTTGCTTAGTTACAAAACACGTTGTTCATAATCAAGTACTTTGGCATTACATTTTTTGTGTACAAAAAAAGAGAAGGATTATCGACGCACCATGAAAAAAATGACTATTTTAAAATAATTTAAGCATATGTAAAGTTGCTACACAGACAATGAATTGATTAAAAACTGAAAAGCCGTGGAACCCATCAATGGTTACGAATTCCAAAATGAATATTAAAATCAGGAATTGATAACCCCCATCTAGCAGTGATGTATGAACATGTCTATCTAGGGGGAGTACTAAAGATTCCTAATATCATATTGCAAAAATATCTACTAGGCATTCATAAATGACTGATCCGGATCATGTTTAGAGCAGTCAATATATGACAACTTACCACATCCTGTATATGACCAATTGGCGCAAGATCAGGGGTTATAGACCAAAGAAAAGTACCATCAGCATGAAGAGACATGCTAACCGTAAGAGACTTCGAATTATTCTGTTGGAAACTGGATCCACAAGATGACGTACCAAAAAGGACATATGATTAATTTTTTAAATATATACAACCAGAAAAATAAGCAGAACTACTTGATATCACTTGAACATCATTCAAAATTACCATTCTCGTCACCAGTATCTCTCGTGTTTTATTAATAAGCAATCAATCAATCGAGTTACCAGTTGCCGTACGACAAAACATTCCCCACTAAAATAACATAAGTAATGACTCTGTCTCAAAAGTCAGTTTGCTTGAGACACACAGGCCCCATTCATTCATACATAAATCCAATTATCCATCCTGTCTAAAGTTGAAGCAAAATTTCTCAATGAGCACTCCAATGCTAGTCTGATGACCGACATGAGGATTACTTATGACACCATTCAAGACAACAGACTAGACAAAAATTGTAGACTAAATGAAATTATACCTAAAATTGCTGTGAAAATTTTCAAGTCTGTTGACATTGGAAGATATCACGGGTGATTCACAAGAGGCTGTAACACGTCCCATAATAGACAATGATACAATTTGGACAGTTCCGATCTATCACACAATCATGCGACCAAGCCACGTGTTTGTGTAATCGGGCCTTGCTGAGCTCTATTTCACTGAAGAATTCCCATTGCAGCCATCATCTTTGCACAGATGTGTCCATGCATTGAAGGGGATGACGTTGTTTAGTAAAATGAGCTAGTTTACTCATCGCTGCTGTGCAAAAAAACATTTGAATTCACCCAGTAAGCAATAGTTTTCAGCAATGTCAAAATAGTATTATCGGTTGTATCTCGATTGAACTGTAACTCCTACAAGACAAGATAAACCATCAACAATTGTTACTTGTTTTATGCAATGCTAGATGTCGAGTAGAAATGCACGGCATGATCAAATTAAATATTGCTCAATTTGAACAATTTATCAACATCATGTTCGGTATAAAGAAATTTACAAGCATGTAGGGATGATTAGGCTCTGAATCGGTCAATGAGCGTCAAATTGGTGCAATGATGTACGGTAGCTGAGTGGGTTTCAAACAATAATATGCATTCCTGAAATGTCATGCTCTTTTTAGTGGACTGTATTTCATTATTACTCTCCTCTACTCAACTCCTCCTTTGTTGGAGTCTAAGGATACACTGAAACATTAAAAGCGCTAGAGGGTGTTTTACATTCATATACACGTGAACTGATCAATGTATTTTGCTCAAAATTTGTATGGAAAATACAAGAACTATTAAATGCAGTTTATTGGCATTTATCATCTATACATCTTAACAACACTCTTTACAACTCTTCTACCTACCCCGAGTTTTTGATCAGATATTTTTGAAATGATCAGTATTTATATATTGTTCAATGCATGTCTTTTATTTATTTGTAATTATTTATAAATAATTCCTTCCAATGAATGTTTGTTAAAACAAAAATATTTGTATATTTGTTTAAAATTAATAACAAAACATGAAAGTAGTTAAAATGAAAAATAATGGAGCATATTTATTGCTTAATATTTATAAAACAAAAAATATTTTTTAATTAAAAATTGTGAAAACGTTTTCGCACAAGTTTTGCTTTCCCTTCGCACATTATGCAATCACGGGAATATCATTTTTTTTTCAAACTTTCACCTTGTTCGAAAGCTCATTTCTCGTTTTCTACAATCAGATAAAGGACTATTCCAGTGGCATTTGAAAATTCTTTGCAGTTATTCAATGTAAATTTTTCCCCTTTTGCGTACTTTTTTCAAATTCTATTTCTTTTTCATAACCTCGTTCTTCTGTGCTCTGAGTATTTGTCTTCAAGAAGATGTGAAAACTTTTGATTGTATAACATTCACAGCATTCAATGAATCAGAGCCTTGATCGTGCTCTAGTTTCAAAATGTGTACTCAGTTTTCTTTCTTATTCCTTACAAATGGGTTACGTAATGATATAAAATGTAAAAATTTTAAAAAAAAAGATTGGATGTACGCGGCGTAAATCGGATGGTAGTAAGTGGATGGTAAAGTGATTTTGTCAGGAACCCCTCTCACGCCCGTTAGGTTTCTATGTATGCAAGAACAAATCATCGTAATAAACTTTGATTTTGATTCGCATCGCTTCTCTTGGCAGCATTAATTTGGTGGGAACATTTAACAATGGGAATATTCTGTGCCGAAACTAAAATTATGGTGATAATTTCATATGAGTGGACTGTGGCATTACAGTGGATCCTAAGTCATGTTGGTATCCCCAGGTGAGCCATCAAAAAGCCAAGCAGGGAGCCGAGTCGTCTTAAACGGAAGTCCCCTTGACCCTCAAAAAAGAAAAGAGCATTATATCCACATACTTTGACATGTACTGCCTTGACCCCCAAACCCAAGAGCATTGGAAAGCCATGGGAAACCCTGTCCACTGTGGGTCCTATCCCAAGGCACCTGGAGTGAGCTGAGGCTGTTGCCCGCTTTCGCCTAACCACCGGGCATGACTTTTTGTGAGTATACCTCCAGTGGCTTGACCCACTCTGTGGTCAAGCCAGAATGGATGGCGACCATCTGTTCCAATGCATTGGACTCGATGAATAGCCAGCTGAGACGACATCTTCAGTCGTTACTGGGAGGCTCAAATTGTCAAAAAGCCAAGCATGGGCTTCGGATAAATAAATAACGTTTAGCGGCAAAAATACTTTGACAAAACATCCTTCCATATTGCATAATAATGAATAAATCATATTAATGAAAATATTTTAATCAAATTACTAACTATAATAAACCAGAATCTGCAATAAGTCGCATCAAGGCATGAATTTTCTATTTATTTTTTAATTTAAATACGAAATTGTAAAAGTAATCTTTTTTGAACTGTTTAAACGAGTGCGTAATGAGAGGAAGTTGTAAGAAGACGTTTGGGTTGCTTTATAATTATTTTCTTGCAAACATTCTCTTTTACTGAGAATGAGTTTTCCATATTATTCGTATGCGATTTTAATAGAAGTCGGTCTCATCTCAAAAGAAATTGATGAAGAAAACAGATTGGAAAGTCTAATTTAGAAAATTTCTCAAGCATATTATGAAAAACATTAAAAATAGAATTTAATCAAACGCAAGCTAGATCCTGGGAAAATTCTTAAGGACATTCTCTTTTCTATTATAAACCTTTCTCTGAAAAATGAAAATCTAAATCTGATATTCTAGGCTGGATAATTTGAAATCCCTTTTCCGATAATAATGCTCTGAGGGTTTTATGGAGACCGCAAATTTACGAAAGTAAAATTTTTTAATGGATGAATTCACTTCGATTTGTTTAAATTTAATTCCATTATTCAGTAACCATTACATTTTCGGGACCGTGCATTAAAAAATTCATTTTCTGTGAAATGAAAAAAAAAAACATTCCATTCCAAGAAATCTTGAGATTCTTCCTAGATAAATCCAGCACAATTGTTTATAATTCCTCATAGTATACAACTTAAAAGAATGTCATTTATATGTAAAAGATTTGCCCGCTTTCAGATACCTAAGTTTTAATTTAAACTAACATCAAATGCAAAATTATGTTGACCGGAATGGTGCATCAATAAAACGTGTGCTACAAATTTTTTTCCCCTGATATTATAAGATTTGTTTAAACATCTTGTAGAGTGTAAGTAAAAAAGTGTGCGCAAGTCAATATTTTCTTCACAAGTTTTTTAAAAGCAGTTTTGCAGTCGTTGCATGTCGTAATGTACGTCAAGGTTATAGAGGTAAGACAATTGACGACAGCACACATCGTTAATAGTTTCGGAAATTCAGAGAAAACGAAACATATAACCATACGGAATTATCTGCAACTCATTACAGAAAGTGTTTCTAATAAAGCCATAAATATCAGTCGGATCGAATCATACAAGCTTTCATCTTTCCCCGGACAATAGTCAGATTACAGCAAGGACTTCTTTAAATTTGTGACGGATCTATACGGGCTTATACTAATTCCATCTTTTTTCCCTTTTGAAGAAAAATATTTATTTCAACCAACCTTCTTCGAAAAACCAAACGTGATTTATGTAAATAATTAATATTATATAAATTCGCTTTTTACGAGTTGAAGGGAGTTAAGTAAGAGGAAGTGAGAAGCCAAGTTAATTAAAGTCAACTGAAAAGATCGAGAGGTCGACACATAATTGTTGACAAGTTAAGCAAGCCTGATACATTTTGATGTGTGTAAAGAGAAGCGGATTAAAATTATTGAAATTCACTCTTACGGAGCGTGGAGTCTTCGTCAATTCATCCAGCTAATTTGAGTGACTGAAGTTCGTCACGAAGGAACGGCAGCAGTAAAATATAAGGTATAGTAACTTTGATTAAATAAATATGATTGTTAGTGTGAGGTGTAGTTGTAATTGTGCGTGCTTAAGCTGTCTTAGATTCAGTTGAAATTCTGTATTATTATCCGCTTGTATTGATATCTCACCTCCGCACTCTACTCTCGTTTATTTATCTGAATTAGAATTATGTTGTGTCTGTTCATAATATCTGATAAGAATCAATAAATCAGTATGAATTAGAATAATGTGTTCTGATCACTAAGTTCCTCCAACACATCTAGCTTTGTTTTCAGATAGAAATGAAAGTATTAATGTAAGGGGTGGCTACAGGTCACAACAAATTGAATCCTTTCGTTCCACATTAATTTACTGTTGATGTGGATCCCTTGCAATAACGTATCGACATTATCAACGAATCCAAAAATATCTATGTTCTTATTTGATTTTCCCAAATCAAAAATATCATTTTGTTTCGTGGGGTTTATTTCATTCAAGAGAAATTGTAAGATTGTACTGACAAAGTTTTAGGTTATATGCATTTATTGTTATTTGTAGTTCATTATCATTACAAAATGGACAGAGCATTTCTACTTAATCCCTTAACTGTCAATTAAAAATTATGCTCCCTATTGCCACTGTTTTTCACATAGGCACACATATATGGTGTATTGGAGGGGAAAGGAAAAGCACATGAATAAGCAAATTTTTTTTTCTGAAATAATTAAATTTTTGCAAATACGGAAAAGGAATTTTTTTTGCATTCTAAAGCCTTCAGAATAGTTTTACTAATAGCAGTGCAAAGAAAAAGATCGTACTTTGGAAGGACGGATATGTACGCCCGGGGAACTCAACGCACCCATTGAGCAAAACGAAAATATACATCGTCTGCCTTAAGAAATGAAGGAATTTACGCATAGAGTCTTCATTAATTAACATGAATTTCTTCTCATAATCTGAAATGATTTTTCATAATGGTATACGAAATTACACTGGTGTCCAAAATTTAAGCATTAATCGTAAAATGCGAAAATTATGGAGTAAATATTCATAAAATTATTCCAAATTTCTTGAGGATATTAATTGGGTGAAAAAGAAACTTTGGGTTCATACAAAACTTTTCAGTCGACTACGTCCTGCGCGAAACACCGGCGCATGTCAGAACGCAGAGAAACCGATTCACGCAGCATAGGCAGTTCAGACAAGTTTCGTGCAACTGCTGTTCGAAGGTACTTTGTTAAACATCAAACAAGGTGAATGATGGCACAAAGACGCCAATTTGAAATGTTTACGAAAGGAAGAATCGTTGGAATGCTGGAATCCTCACGATCGCAAACCGAAGTGTCTCGATTTCTGAATGTGGACCAGTCTGTGATCTCAAGACTGTGGCAGATGTTTCAAAGAACTGGAGATGTTACCCGACAACCAGTATCAGGTCGACCAAGAGTCAAAACCCCTCGCCAAGACCGATATCTGGTAATAAGTGCGCGACGTCAGAGGGGCAGTACTGCCAGAATACTGGGTTCGGCGCTCACAGTCGACACAGGAATACGAATTTAGAGACAAACTGTTTACAGGAGACTCAATCATGCTGGCCTGTATGCCAGAAGACCAGCAGTTTGCATTCCCCTCACGTCTGCGCATAAACGCGCTCGTTTGAACTGGAGTTTGAAATATCAACATTGGAGTGTAGGAGAGTGGGCCAATGGGATGTTCATTGACGAGTCCCGGTTTAGTCTGAGTAGGGATTCTCGGTGGGTAACGATATGGAGAGAACGTGTAGAATACGTTTTGAACCAAGAAACATTACGGAAAGACATCTTTTTCCATCAAGGGGAGTAATGGTATGGGTAGGCATCATGATAGATGGCAGCACAGACCTCTATTTCTTTGACACGGGGTCTGTGACTGCTCAAAGAGACAGAGACGAAGTTCTTGAGCCTTATGTTCGCTTGTTTCTAGGTGCTGTCGGTCCTGACTTCATATTCATGGATGATAATGTGCCATGCCACCAAGCGGTGCTGATTGATGACTTTGTTGAAACGGAAAACATCCAGCGCATGTCTTGGCCTTCGAACTCCCCTGATTTAAATCCTATCGAGCATATATGGGATATGCTCGGGAGACAAACTGCAGCTCTTTCGCACCCACCATGCTCCGTTACAGAACTGATGAGTGCTGTCCAAGAAGCTTGAAACCATTTGAGCCCACAACTCATTCATCATCTTATAGCATGTATGGTAATTCGCTGTGCAGCGTGCCTGGCTGTCAGAGGTGACCACACGCCTTATTAAACTACAGCATGAGTATTTTATTTAATGTTTTACTTTAATTTTTTCTTTAAAGTGTGAATCCTTGCTATGCTCAGTTTTCTTTCAAACTGCTACCCTTTGGATAATAAAATTAATATTATCATTCTTTTGATTTGGTTCCTAATTTTATAACCATTTCACACTCGCATGTCACGTTTCCCGCCATTCTAATTTACAGTTCCTTCTTTATTCACATAATTATCAATTATGCTTAACTTTTGGACACCAGTGTAAGTAACATGATATCACAACAGTAATATAATTCAGATCTATATTTGCTTCCAATAATTTAATACGAATCATTAATGAGTAAGAAACCGTCACAATTGTCAACCTAGTCAATTGACTTAGGTTCAAGTTGGAAAGATTTGCCATTTTTGACTAGTTTTATAATTTAATTACCGTGAATGTTAGTAAAATGTTTAATGAGGAATTATTTTTATTAAAATATTACTACTTATAAATACTTTACTTATATTGAGTTCAGAATATTTATTTCGTGAAAGAAAGAACACATCTTAATAATATCATTTTTTTAATGTGTAAAGGTGCAAAACTGTTTATAATCCTTAACTCAAATTTTAAAAATAATGTGCTAAATCAGTGGTCTTCAAAATGTGTTTCATGGAACCCTGGGGTTCTACAAAGTATACTCAGGTGATCCACGAGTCACAATAAAGAATCTAAAGGTAAACTATAAAATGTGTATACAAAATGGATTCATGTTCTCTACAAAGTTAATGCAACTACAAGTATCTAAATCTTATCTGAGTCAATAAGAGACTGAAACTTTTATTTTTACATAATGTAACTGGGTTTTTGAATTCTTTTTCAACTTTTATTGTAGTACAGTAAAAGAATATTGAAACGTTTCTTTTTTATATGTACTTCCTACTAGATTGTAAATATTCTGTTGTTTAGTATACCAGGTTCCACAAAATAATTTTATGAACTAATGGAAAATGCATTTTTTATTGGTCGTAAAAAATACACTTAGAAGGTGTGACACAAAAAAAGTGACTTTGTGTGTAGCTTGAGGAAAGAGTAGAGTTGGCAACCACTTTTTGGTGACTGCATCCCATGCACATCTTCTATCCATATGGCCAGTTTCACCTTAACCAATCATGCCATTTAGAACTGTGACATTGAGTGAACACATACAACTGCATTCTGCCGGAAAAATGTCGAATCAACATCAAATTTCTAGAGAAACTCAACAAATCAATCACGAAAACATTTCAAATTTTAACAGAGACTTATGGAGATGCAGCTTTGTCTCGTGCACATTTGTTTGAATAATAGAAGAGATTTTCAGTGGAAAGGATTTGAGTGAAAGAAGACCTGTGATGGTGACCCAAGGTCAGCGGTTACAAACCAAAACATAGCCAATATTCGAGATATGCGTGGTTCCCACTCACGTCAGTCGTCAGAATGTTAATCAACAGTACTACATTGAAGTACTAAAAAGACTTCGTGAGAAAGCTATGAAAAAAATTCCAGAATTGGAGAATGATGGATGGCGGTTGCACCAAGAGAATACACCCGCTTATATGGCCCTATCGGTCAAGAAGTTTCTGACTAGTAAAAACGTTACTGTGATGAGGCATTCTCCTGATTCCTCTAATTTGGCCCCACGCAACTTTTTTTATTTCGTACAGTTAAATCTTGATTAAAGAGAACCCATTTTACCTCACTCGAAGAGGTTCAGGCAAAAATGGAAAATCTCCTAAAAGAACTTCCAAAAACCTCATACCAGAACTGTTACCTGCAATAGCAGCACCGAATGCAGAAAAGTATAAATGCTGAAGGAGAAACTACTTTGAAGGTTGTGACGGATCTATACGGTTCCTTCAACTAACTCCTTGGGGATTCCTTTTCGGCCATGATTTGTTCAACCAACTTTCTCCGAGGAAAAGAAAGCGTGATTATGCAAATTAAGTTTAATATATATATTCTGTATATACGAGTTTTAAAAGTTAGTGAAGTGAAAATTGATGGTTAGTGAAGTGAGGATACCTTGGATGTGAAGTGGATACCTGAGAAGCTAGCAATCCGGCAGTGGTATGTGTACATAAACAGTGTACGACGCGAGAAGTTGGAAATTCGAAAAGTGCTTAGTTCCACTATTGGAGAAGTGTTTAAGGCCAACTCTGAAAGATTAAAGGATTTCAAGAGTTCAGGTTCTGTGATCTTATTTCAAATATAAGTTGGAGAGTTAAATCATTAACTCGTCCTTAATAAAACAAGCTTTGTATAAGTTATCGTAAGGATAGATTTGCATGTTCGTATATATTATCCTCACGCTATCTTGTCTCACCTTATTCCTCTGATTGATCAAATTTATCTTAATTGGAGTGTTATTGGTGTATGTGTTGAATATAGAGATAAGTAACTAATTTGAGTTCATCATGTCGTCTGATCATTTAGTTCCTCCCTCACATCTAGCCGGGTCTTTGGGAATAAGGAATGTCAATTCCTTACAACGTGATACTGACATGGAGAAGTGATTCTAAGTACAATCATTTATTGGACAGTTTCCTTTTTTTTTGTCCCTCCTCGTATAATGAAGGAGAGAGAGCAATTTATCGAGATACCAGTAGATCCATCAAAAGAATATAAATTTAAGCAAGCACTGCTCCCCTAAATTTTAGGTTAAGCAAAATACACAAATTCAAGCAAAATATACAAGATTTCTCTCATACAGCTATACATAATGTGTGTATGTGTAATGAAAAATATTTCTAAACAGGAGTGACTACAAAAAGAAAATATAGAAACAAATTAAATGCAGAATATGACGCTAGACAACAGATAATTTTAATACTTCTGGACTTCGACAGCTTATATAAAAAAATGCAAGCATATATCCCAGTTACTAAACATAATACAAGGATAGGTGAAGAATCACAAATTAATTTTGTTAAAATATTATTCAACTATATTAAAAAAAATTATATAACAAATACAATATTTTTTAATTATCTTTACATTAATTATATATAATATGTTTCATATACATTTATTATTACTTTAAGATGTATTCTTTGAAGCATGTGTGTGGAAAGCTGTTCCCCGAAAACACTTTACAGTTCTAAGGGTTCCTTGAGTCGAAACAGTTTAAAGACAGCTGTGCTACCGTAAAATCCGACGTATAACGCGCACTTTAAACACAAAAAATAGGATCGAAATTTACGGGGTCGCGGTATAAGCCGAGTATAAAAAGATAACTTTAAAAATAAAAAAAGATGACCATCCAACTTCTACTTGGACCGAATTACTGCTTATTTAAATGACATGGCATTCCTTATGAACTTAAAGCTTTGTAGTTCTAGAAATTTACCATATTTTCTAAAGTCTGGACTAATACCTGGAATAAATGACTTCAAACGTAAGAGCATTTTTCACGCACATTTCAATTTTCTACGTAAAAAAGGGGGTGCGCGTTATACGGCGATTATGCCTAAAAATTAAAAATTACAGCTTGAAAGTAAAGCTGCGCGTTATACCCCGGATTTTACGGTATATATTCTTTCAATATTTTTCATATTTCCTTCCAAGTTTTATTCATCTTTTACTAAGACGCACTTGAAAATGTGATATTTCTAATAGTTAAGAATATTGGATTAAGAACTGCATTGAGTCAAACGAAGGAATTTTACCAACACATACATCTAATAAATAAAAAAGAAAACTCGCAATGCTACACAAACTTGTTAGGAAGATTCTTCCATAAGGGATGCATGGCCATGGAGAAGCCAAGTACTCATCATCGCAAACTTGTAGTCAACTTTTATCATGTTGAATCGCTTCTAAAGTCAGACGTATATACCACTCAAGACGCAAAATTCTCACTTGAGAGTGACAGGATTCTTACTTGTCACTTAACTGTGGTTCTAAGTTACGAGATTTAGCGTAAACAAATCCTTTGCAGCTTCAAACTGCAACGTTAAAGATCAACAAATCATTTTATTGCGGATTCCTCTTCAGTTTTCAGCAGAAAATAGAAATAATTCCTAGTCTCAGATTCGGTATATTCAAAATGAGACTTTGGAGGGTTTTGTTTACATGTTAACCTTAAAGCTATTAATGAATGTTAGATTATAATTTAACTTAATAAATGAGTATGCAGAAAAAAAATATTAGTAAAATTTTAGTATGTAACAAAAAAAAATCATTTTCGTGTTAAAATATTTCTAAATCAAATAGAATAAATTTATTCAACAGAAAAAAGACCTAAAACAATTTTTGGGACAAAAACTAATATTTTTGTTACATTAGATCCTCATTGAAATTATTTAAAACATAAGTATTCCGTATTATACAGCGTATACTACTCAATTTTGTCTTACTTTTGAATCTGCTCTCAAATACTGACTATGTTTTACTCAAAAAGAACCTATAAAATACCTGCTCTTTTTCATTATCACTCACATTATCGTCACCATTTTGTTATTTTATAATGATACATGCAAGAGATAAAATATAAAGGATAACGATATGAATTTCGCAGATATTTGAAAAATCGTTACGCTGTTTAAAACTGCCCGTTAGAGATTATCAATTCTTTTAATTGCATGCATTTTAAACCTTTAACATAAATGCTTGAAAATACAAGAGTAACTTGTAAATATTATAATCTTCGTAATAATAATTTATGTAAAATACAATACAATCATAATCAATAGTACACAATATAACATTCACAGATAAAGTTCATAATCATAATCTATATTCATAATAAAATTCAAAGTTAAGCAATAGAATATTTGAAAACCTTCGACAATCCTTTACAAAATAATTGCAAAGGAGTTAAATATGAATGTGTTCCCATAAATCTGCAATAAATTTTAAAGCGAAGTATATTGCCTCACATAAAGCAAATATTATGGCATTAATAACATTGATTTTGTCCGGATATATTGTCTAGCATTATAATTTTTCTCAATAGAGATAGTTTCCAACGTATAATTATAAGAAAATCGATTTGAGAACTATCAATTCTGTCCTTACATCAAAAAAGGGAAACAAATCCTGTTTGATCACAAATGTATAATGTCATTTCCTGTTACTAACCATTTCCTGACGAGAAAACAAGGAAGATTCCTGTACTAACGTATATTGCCATGGAAACTGCACAACTTAAAAATTTTTAATGGCATGTATTATGTACTACAAAGGTTGATTAATGTTCGAATGGAAAATTACTTATATTATGGGTCAAATAGCTTTGTCGCTGGATCATTATAGATGGTAGACGTATAATATTGTATTTAGAACCAAACGGTTGATTGTATTTCAAAGGAAATGGTACCTGAACAATTGAATATATTTCAAAGGCATTAAGTCCGAATTGACATAAAATATATGCCCACAATTAAGGTATCCGATTACTTGCGACAACGTTTTTTTAAAAAAATTGGAAGTATGGGGATTTTTTGTTGTTGTTGTATTTAGTTTGTTTAGTATATTTTAAGAAAACTATGCTCAAATTAAGAAGACAAAATTAAATTAATTTTATTAAAATGGAAAAAAATTGATAAAATTCCCAAAAATTAACATAAACGCAGCCTATTCTGTGCCAATAGTTTATGAACAAATTTTCAGTTTTTCAATTCTGATGTGTTGTTATATGTTATTCACTTTTGAAATGACCTTCGGGATAAGAGATATTTTAAATTTACAAAAACTAGAGAACTTTATCTGAGTTATTATATAAAAGTGCTTAAGAAAACAGGGATTATATTCACATAACGGACTATAAATTTTGTAATAAAACAGCGATTAATAAATCTGCAGGTTAAAACATTTCTAGTAATATACAGAACATGAACAAAAAGTTTCAGTTTATTATTTTCAAAACTTTTTGAGCGCTCTCTGTCCCCGTTTGAGTATTTTTTTTAAAAAAACAACACACACTTTTGAGTAAAACGCGTTTAAAAGTATGAAATATTGCTTAAAGTAATGGCATCTGCTTTTACTAAAACACATGTAATTTTTTTCTAGTGATCGGAAAATAATACTTTTATAAAGCTAATAAGATTCTCTATAAAATAAAATCATAAAAAAATTTGTCAATTTTTGGCAAAATTCGCGACTTTAGGGTAGTCGGATACCTTAAGTCCAAAATTTAAAATGTAATGCCTCTGTTATATATCCATACGTTGAAGAATATTTAAAGAGATATCTTATGCGGTAGACTAATTATGATATCATACTTATAAATGAGATTAATTATTGTCTTACATATAATTCCTGTAAGTAAAAACAAGGAATAAAGGAAGCTTTTTTGAAAGTAGAAAAACTTACAAAACATTTTCATCATCACAGTGATTAAAATAATCCGTATTATATTTCGATCATCCATTACGGAAAATTAAATAATGCGTGTTTATTAGAAACCCCCCGCACGTACTTTACAAAACTATAATCATTATTCCTCAAATCTTGAAACGTATCATTCTTTTCTGAGATTTTATTTCTTCGTTTATTATTTATTTTCATTAAAAGATGGGATTTCTTTATTTCAATTGAAATACAATTGAATAATTTTCTAGGATGAAAACATTTCAAAAAGTATTTAGTTTTCTAGGTATTCACTCCTCAACGGCTGCCGGCGTATATATCCGTCTCACTCAACCGGCACGTTAAGTGCCCTCGACGTATATATGCGTCTTTCCAGAATACGACTATTTCCTTTGCGTTGCTGACAATAAAACTATTTCGGCTGCTTTGGAAAGCAATAAAATGACCTTGACATTGTTTGCGAAGGATTTTGCCTTCCCCCCATCCCACTGATGAACTGCATACAAGGACCTATGTGAAAAACGGTGGCATCGGGGATAGAATCACTAAACTTTTAATGGGTGGTTAAGGGGTTAATGAATAGCCCTGTGGTATAAAAATATTTTTATAAGCAGCACATTTCCTCTTAAATAGTCTCAAAATAAACTTACTCTTAAATTACTCTTGGCCGCGCGCGCGCGTCTCAGGATTATAAGTTTGCTATGAGTAAATATTAGTATGTAACCCTTTGTTTTAACATGCTTGGAAAAAAATCAATAAAAAAATATCAGAAAAATATATAAAGATACTAGCTGGTATACCCGTTCTTCGAAAGGGGAAATTGAAAAATTAAACAATACAGATTGAAGGATAAATAATTTCTAATGAGTTAATTTTACGTGAATTGAAAATTAAACCAAAAAAAAGCTTTCTGCATATCTTAGCAGAACAAAAAAAAACAATATTTGTTAAATGTTATGTATATAGATCTAATAGATTATAAAAATGATTTTTTTTTTATTTATAGTGCCCCGTTGTTCTCTCGTGGGTCGATCTTTGAAAATACCTTTCTAAGCTGATCTCTGCTCACCAAAAGTAACACATTGTTACAAAATTTGTATGGTGGACGCTTAAAATTTTGTAAATAATATATATCTGGATGTTTAATACGTTAATATTACTTTCTGTTGCATTTATTATATGTTAAAATTGTAATATTCGCAAAAAAAGCCTTTCCTAACGTTATAATAGTGATTCAATGGAAACATATCGAAATGTTAGTAATAAAGCCCAGTTGGCGTCAATTTTAATGACCCTGTTAGCAACTTGACGATTGATTGAACGGTGCAAAACTTGATATGCTGTAACGCCACCTGGTGGGGAGCTGAAACAAAGGGGATTGCAAACACAAAAACCTTCTCCACAAAAAATACATATTCCTGCCAACTTTCATAGTGCTCGGTTGAATGGTGTTAGAGTGAAGATAGGTCATATATACAAACATAAATTATATATATATAAAGATAAATTATTTTTAGATCAATATGCCAATCCATTTTCGATCAATGTGTGACTTTTGAGACAATCGTTTTCATTTGTTAACTATATATTTTATTATTGCACAAAATTATACCTACCAAATAACATAAAACATGTGAGGAAGCACAGTAATGTTTTATAACATGACACAATAAATGGAAATAAGAAATAAGACTAAAAGTACAGCCCTCGGAATTTTTATCATTGTCTCCAACTGATTTGACGGCTCTTTACATTTCTGTAATTTTGTTCGGCATACGTTCTATTTGACATACATTCTTTCTTGCAGATAAGATTGTCATTTAATAAGACAATCACAAATTTTAAAATAAGGGGGAACTGTTTTCTTTAGTCATGATAGGGTTAAGAAATGAAAAATCCTTGCATAAAGAAGTAAACTTCTTATTAGTTAAATCATTAAAAAAATTATTAATTTTTTCGTTGACAACCTTATTTCTTCACAACGATCTAGATAAACAAATCGTCAATTTTATCTCTCACCCAAACAATAAATATATTAACAAACATATGTATAAAATATCAAAATATTAACATATATAATATTCTGCTTACGAATTGCTATACATAATGGTACAAACCTGAATTAAAAATAAATATTTATTTGGAGTAGTTTTTTTAGAAAATGGCATTGATCATTTTGTTATGTATCGAGTGATCTAATAACTAGACTCGAACAAGGAGTAAAACTAAATAGCTATACTTATTAAAGTAAATATATTTACTAATTCTCAAGTATAAATATATAAGAAAGGTAAGGATCTGCTTGGGAGAAGGTAACACTAGAAGAGAGAGAGTAAATACTTGTTATAACTGAAATTTTATACATGTGTAAATCAAAGTCCGGATTTGAAGTATTTCAAATTACATTTGGATCAGCTGCAAGGAAGTAAAGTATATATTGGTGTCTTTTACTGATGTCATAAATTCAGCTGGTCCTGTCTCTACTTTAACATCTTTTAATGATTCTTTAAGGGAAAAAATATATCCAATTAACTCTGAACTGCACAAAGCAGTTCTTTTCATTTATGTAAACGTTTCTGGAAATAAAAACAGACCTATTATAGATCAGAAGTACATTTTTAACTATGTAAGTAATGTGTTCATTCAACGCACAATTCCTTCCTTTGATACGAATTTGTACATTAACGATTTTTAAGGAGGTACATGAATTTTCAAAAAATTATCGTTTTTCACTTTTTTATATTTTCTAAGAGCTCAAATGTTTATGTTTAAAATGATACATGATATGAGGAAATACGATACTTAAAAGTATTTTCATTTATTTTTAAATGAAGGCGCTTCAAATAATCTCTGCTAAGAGCACCTGTGTTTTCCCTTGCATATGTTTTCCAATGAAGGCAAATCCTTATGATGTTCAAGTGGAAAAATTAGAGTATATTGGGAATATCAAAAAGTGTATGGGTTCACGTCTTTTGTTCAAATGAGTCAGTTAATAATACCATATGATCAGTGATTCAGAAATCAACATTTGTGGAATTAAAAATGCTAAAATTGTGGTAAATATGGCTATTGCACAGTTCAATATGAGTCATGTAGCAAAAATAATTATATTTAAACATTGTACTATTGAACCAAGTTAAAAATTGTGCGCCATGCTTCAAAAAATTAGATGCACGCAGGATTCGTGCAGCCGAACGAAAGCCTCTTGAAATCCATCAAAAGGCTAAATTGATAAAAATAATGAAAGTAAGAAAACCTTTTGTAGGAGCAGAGGGTAAGGAAAATGTTTCATATGCTTCTGGAAAGTACAAAAAAAAAATACTCCAAAAATTACAAATTTTTACTTTAACGCCTGTTTTCTCAAAATGTAATATATTTTTTTTTACTTTATGTATTTTTTGTCAAACACTACTCATTATACAATCCTCAAATGTTCAGTGAGCATACTTTTAGCATGTTTATACATTTTAATGTAGGGAATTAGATATATCTAGCAAGCATTTTTAGATAAGGATTTTTTAAACTAAATTTTAGAGGGAAAAAACTGGACATTTTTAAAAAATTCATAAGTATTTTTATTTTAAACAAAAAAAAACATTTCATTAAAGTTTTATTGATAGTACACATAGTACTGTGAAAATTGTATACATGAGAAGTCAGCAGTTTCTGAGAAAATGGTACATAAACTTACGTTATTTAACATTGGCTCCTATAGACGTACCGGACGCCCCTTAAAAAGCATCACACTATATATTTCCAATGTCATGACACATTCTTCAATTGTTGAAGACTTAAAACGAAATACACCCAAAGCACCGAAGTTTCCATAAACTAAACAAACTGATATCATAAACTTGAAACCCAATGTCAGCTTACTTCTAATACTTTGCGCCCAATTTGAGAAAACCTCCCAAATATCCCGAGAACATAATGTTTTCCTTTCTCTCGGGATCTGAGAACTTAGTTTTCTCTGGCAAAGGAATGACTGTTAAGCGAAGCGACTTCGATCTGCATTTCGCATTAGTGTCAGTCAAAAGCGGACGGCTTAGTTCGCCAATCCGACATTATTATTCAAATGAATGCGAAGAGTAGGTGAGCAAGGCAGTCTACGTGGAACGCTCTCTCGGAGGAGATTGTGTTCTGAGTAATTTGTGAAGTTGAACGCCTGCTATATACTATTTATTTGGAAAAGAGATATTCATTAAACATAAAAAGCGAGTTCAAGTTGGTGGAAGTTTAGTTTTTCATTGAATAAGAGAAACTATTTGTGTTGATATTTTACTCTTTAAGTGAAATTAAAATAAAATATAAGAAAAAAATTAGTTTTTTTTTCACTTTAGAAGAACGTGGTTTAATAATTTTGTGTACTGTAATTAATAAATAATTAATAATGTTGTGTACTGTATTCCAACTAGAATTTTCTTAAAATTAAGTTTTCCTTTACATAAAGTTGAAATGCGTTTACATCCCTTCTAACCTATGACCCAGCTAAATTTGTGGAAATAACTACAGGATCTTACGACATGAAAAATTCCAATTATTTTACTTTTCACTATAACAACCCAAACACAAACAACACTATAAATAAGATAACTCAATTTAATAATACAGCAAGTGGGAGACGAGATTCACGTTTGGTGAGAATATATTCAATCTTGCAGCTCTACGTTTAATATTACTTTACACAGGGCTTACGTATTTAATGACCGCACTATTAGTTTAACATTCTAAACATCGACTTAATTTAAGATCACAGCACCTGAACTCATGCAGTTTTCTATTTAATTCAAGTTGACTTTAGTACTTCTGGTTAGCTAATCTTATCACTTTCTTGTTATCTAAACTTCTGGTTTTCTTACTTGCTGTATACGTATACACTTCAATGCCAATTCGGTAAATATTCATTATTCACTTCACTTCTCGTCTTCTCTCTTGTCTCTCTTGGTGTTGCATTTACGGTGGCCAACAGTGTTGTTGAAAAAATTCGTGAACAGATGGCGCTTTTGAGTCCGTTTTATGAGACACATCACCATTCTGATACATATTTCGAGAATGGTTTAATTGTTGGTACAAAACAGAATGCATCACGTGTCTGGCAGAACCAACAAAACAGCAGTTTTCATAGTTTTATAACAACAAAAACCACCTGTTGACGAAATTTGTAACTAATTTGGATAGAACTTAGATGAGAATACCCTAGTTACCAAATATGGATGCAACAACTCGTAAATTACTATCACCTACCATTTTTTTATTGATTTTTTTAGTCATCGGTCATTTTGGGGACATTTGATGAACATTAAATAATAATATATTAAGTTAAATTATCCGTTTAATATTAAATAATTTTAATATTTAATTGTCCGTTTTTATTATTACTTTTGGGCTTATTAAACTACATAATATAGCTACTACATTATTCTGTAATGATAAAAGCACCATTCATAATTACTCAAAAATTTGTATTCCATTGATTTTTATGTAAATATTATGCAGTGTGATTTTTTTAATGCTGTACTTCTACCAAAAAAAATCAACATACAGTGGGTAAAAAAAGTATTTGCACACCTACATTTTTGTTTGCAATTCATAAAAAAGAAGCATTAAGAAATAAAAAAATTGGTATTGCCAAATCAGAATAAGTTTAATCATCCAAAACAAACAGAAAAATTACAATAATATAAATAACAATGCTTTTTTGTAACAAAATTAAAATATCTCGTGTCAAAAAAGTATTTGCACACCTGCATGAATACAAAAGAAATAAAATATATAAGCAAATTTCAAATAACTAATATTTAGTATGCATTCCTTTAGCATCTATTACTGCTTGTAATCTTGCTGGCATTGATTTAATTAAATTTTCTGTAACAGTAGAGTCAGTATTCGACCACTCTTCCATAAGGGCTTGTTTAAGGGCAGATTTGCTTGAAAGCTTCCTTTTTCTTATTTTTAAATCCACAGAATTCCACAAATTTTCCAAAGGATTTAAGTCTGGTGATTGTGGTGGAGTGGCAAGTTTTCTGGGTACATGATAAAGCAACCACATACGTGTTATACCGGCAGTGTGCTTGGGATCATTGTCTTGCTGAAAATAGTACGAATTACTGATACCCAATTTTATTGCACTTTGTGGCAAGTTATCTCGCAACACATCAATATAGGTTCGAGCTGTCATATTCCATCAATGAAACACAAATTACCAACTCCTTTGCTAGCCATGCACCCCCAAATCATAACAGAACCTCCTCCATGTTTAACTGTAGGCAACAAATTTTTGGTATGAAAAGCAGTACAAGGGTTTCTCCAAACTTATTTCCTGCCATCTGATTTAAAGTTATTGAACTTACTCTCGTCGGAGAATATGACATTTTTCCAGAAATCAATTGGCTTATTGATATATTCCTTAGCGAATTCAAGTCTCTTCAGTCTATTTTGTTCAGTTATGAGAGGTTTTTTCCTTGGAGATCTCCCATAAATTTGTGCATCATGCAGGACATTTCGAACACTTTGGGCACAGATTTGAACTCCAGATGTTGAAGCGACATCATTGGCTAATGTAATTGCACTAACAAATGGATTTTTCGATGCTTCTCTTATGATTTTTCGCTTAATTCTCAGTGAAAGTTTCTTTGGGCGTCCAGAGCGCAAGTTATTTTATGTAGATCCTCTTTCTTTATGACGTTTTATGACATACCGAACAGTAGAGAAGCAAACATTTACTTTTTTATCTATTTCTCGATTACTTAGGCCATTTTCACGTAGAGAAACAATTTTTTCTCGCAACGAAATCGGCAATTCAGATTTCTTAGGTGCCATTACAATTTGAAATCGACAATCAACTGATAAAGTTTCAACAATACCTCCTTTTATAGTCGTCTTACGTATGTTATTTACTGCGGGATGACTGTCAAATATAATTAGCAAAAAAATGCAAATTTGCTAAAGTTGAGTTGTTTGTGCAAATACTTTTTTGACATAAGATATTTTAATATTGTTGCAAAAAATATTTTTTATTAATATTATTGTATTTTTTGTAATTAATTTAAATGAATAGGGTTATTTTATTTTTAAAATGCCAATATTTGTATTTCTTAATGCATTTTCTTATAAATTTTGAACAAAAATGTATGTGTGCAAATACTTTTTGTACCCACTTTATATATTTATAAGCTATAGTTAAATTTACTCCAAACAAATTAATTTAAGTATTTTTAGAGGTAAACATTTATTATATTACCTTAAATTCTTTCGACTGCAAAGGTAAAAATAATATTTTCCACTACGATAATCTCTTTTTTTTCACCATTGAAAGTATTTGAGAAATTACGTTATTTCTATTTAACTTCGTTAACTATTTTCGAAGAAGCATAAAAAAAAATCGTCTGCTATCAATGAAAATCATTTTACAAATATATATATATATATATATATATATATATATATATATATATTCGTAATTTTAAGTCGACTTTCAATAATTTTTTTTTTTGATGAAAAATCATCGATGCTGAGAGAAAGGAAGAATCTTAATCAAATTTTGTTATGATAAGCAGTTATATATTCATAAAGGAATCTCAATGTAAATATTATTTTTTTAATTTATACTCCCTGAGAAAAAAATCATAATCAGATCTTGTCGAATGTATGTACAAGAGTTAATTTAATACTTGTTTATTATCTCGATAACCATTCTGGTGATTATTAAATTTGTAATAAGAGATATTAGTTATTTCCCTACAACTTAAATAATATTGTCTTTGCTAAAAATACTCGTATTATATATATAAATTTTTCTTTCTCAGCTATTTTTCATATTAAAATTTATACTTTATCGAGTATTAATTTAGTACAGTAAAGAAAAATATAATTTTTATGGAGGTTTTATGTGTAAAGAAAATATTTTATACAGTAAATTATGTAGCTTTCCAAACTTTAACTCTGTCTTAAAGTTATTTCTTTTGAATCTTTCTAAACTTGTGTGGCTACTTTTAGATTTTTAATTAGTTTTTTTTTAAAATCAATATATGCATGGTGTCTCGAATTTCAACGTCAAGCGGATAGGATTAAAAGGGAGGCTTTTCTATTCTGGGGGGAAATATCCCTGTCACTCTTGTGTAAGAAATTATTATTCCTTCTTCCCTTTAACCCGGCTAGATGTGTGGGAGGAACTGATTGTTCAGACGACGTGATGCATTTCAATTGTTTATTTGTCACAATATTCAACACAGACACACTAATAATCCAATTAAGATAAATTTGATCAACAACTAGAGGGCTAAGGGGAGACAAGATAGCTTGGGGATAAAATATACTATCATGAGAATCTACCCTAACGACAACTTATACAAAACTTATTTTAAGAAGCGTATTAATAATTTAACTCTCTAACTTTGTGATGGATCTATACGCGTCTATGACTAACACCTTGGAGACTATTCTGGGGAAATAGTTTTACCAACCAAATTTCACAGAATGAAGAAAGCGTGATGATGCAAATTAAGTATATTATATAAATTCTGTATTCGTGAGTCTTAGGGTTAGTGGGTGAGTGAAGGATCGTGAAAGGATTAAGTGCAAATCGGAGTTAATCAATTGAAGAAGTCTAAGAGTATCACACGATGGTGATTAAAACCGGATAAAGATCGTATTCAAGGCCTTGACTGGAGGACACAACTTCACAAAAGTACAGGTATCGTGATCCTTGTTTAAGTAGAAGTTTAGCCTATTAGTGCACGACGTAGTTTATTTTGAGCTTGTACAAGTTATCGTTGAATCAGTTAAGAGTCCTTAATATTATCCTCAGGCTAACGATTCTCACCTTCGCGCTCTACATACTGAAAAAATTTCTTAATTGGATTATTATTGTGCTTGTTTGATATTTTATGTCACTAAAATAATTAGAATAAATCATAGCGACTGATTATTCAGTTCTCCCCACACATCTAGCCGGGTCCGAGAGTAGACAAAGGGGATTAAAGGGAAGCAGGAACCGACAAACATTACAACTTCTATTTGAATCAAGATTTCAGCACCTGACTCTTGCAATTCTTTAACTTATTTGACATAGCCTTGAACACTAATAGTCGATTTCAGCACTTTTTAGAGATTCCAACTTCACGCGTCG
Organism: Trichonephila clavata; assembly: GCA_019973975.1. NCBI lineage: Eukaryota > Metazoa > Arthropoda > Arachnida > Araneae > Nephilidae > Trichonephila > Trichonephila clavata. Next base: position 67,973 of record BMAO01024125.1, read on the forward strand.
TACACTGTTTACGTATTACTCTATTTTTTTCTGAATTATTTTAGGATTATTCCGTGTAACTTGTGACGGATCTATACGCGTCCTCTCACTAATTCCTTGGGATTTCCTTTATGGTAAGCATTCTTTCAACCAACTTTCACCGAAGACAAGAAAACGTGATTATACAAATTAAGTTTTATATATATATTCTGATTCGCAAATTGCAAGAAGTTAGTGAAGTGAGAATAGTTCGGATGTGAAGTGAATTAATGAGAAGCTAGCAATCTGGCAGTAGTAGAAGAACAGTGTAGGACGCGTGAAGTTGGAATTTCTAAGAAGTGCTGAAATCAACTATTAGTGTTCAGGCTACGTCGAATAATTGAAAGGATTGCAAGAATTCAGGTACCGTAAATTTAGTTTAAATAGAAGTTAGCGATTTAAACCATTAACAAGATTCTTAAATCAAGCTTTGTGTAAATTATTGTAAGGATAGATTCTCATGATCGTAGATATTTTCCCCACGCTATCTTCTTTTACCCCTTCGCGCTCTAGTTGATCTAATTTATTTTAAGAAGAGTGTGATTTGTGTCTGTGTTAAATATAGAGATACATAAATAATTTAAGTTCATCATGTCGCCTGATCGTTTAGTTCCTTCTACAGATCTAGCCGGGTTAGAGGAAAGAAGGAATAAAAATTCCTTACACACTTGAGATAAAATGTTTTAATATTGAATTCCATTAATCTAAACAACTCATATTTCAAAGTCTCCGTATACATGCATTTATCCGTTAAACATTCTGTTTATTGTTTTTTTAACACAATTTAAATTCATTTAATAGCAAATAATAATTTACTTCTCTTTAACCTCATATTTTTTAAGTCACTGAAAATGTCTAAAAGATGGAGGTTTTACTCAAATAACAACTCGAGTTAATTTATGACTGTTTCCTTATTTTACTATTTTTTCCAGGATTTAAGTCATCTGTCTTATTCCAATGTAGTTTTAATGGGGGAAGGCTTCATGCCAAAAGAAACAGCAGGAGAAAAAACTCAGTGTGTCTAATTAGAAAGTTCCTCAGGCAAATCCTCAAAGGAATAAAAAAAAGAAATTAATCAAACGAAAAGCATGTGTTACTGCGGGAAGTTTTGCTTTTTTTGAGTGCTTGGATTTTTTCCCCTTTGCTAATCTGAAGAGTAAAATCCTCAAGTTTCGAGACTGAATCGTACTAAATCCTCCTTTTGAAAACAAAAACAAAACAAAAAAATTTGGAATGGCACAGATTTACGAAAGAAAAATTGTTTAATTCGGAGAAATATTTCATTGTTCTTATTTTCAAATTATATTGTTCTAACGGAAAGTTACTTTCCGATAGGATTTTAAACAAAAACATACAAAACGTGAAAACGTAAAAATTGTTTTGTAATATTATTTATTTATTACTAGCTGGTATATCCGCATTTCGCACGGGTGAATAGAAAAACTAAGCAATACAGATTGAAGGATAAATAAGTTTTTAATGAGTTAATTTTAAGTGAGTTGCAAATTAAACAATAAAAAAGCTTTTTGTATATCTTAGCTGAACAAAAAAAACCCATATTAGTTATATTTTTAATCTGTAGGTCTAATAGCTCATAAAAAGGATTTTTTTTAATAATGCTCCATAACTCTATGTGGTTCGATTTTAGAAAACACTTTACTGTTTTCTAAAATCGCAAATCTCTGTTCAGCAAAAGTATTACCACATTGTTACAAATTCTATGCAATGAACGCTTAAAATAGTGAAAATAACTTATATCTGGATATGTAACAAGTTAACATTATTTTCTGTTGTATTTAGTTTATATTAAAATTGTAATATTCGCAAGGAACACGTTCCTTATATTATAATGGAGATTCAATGGAAACATAGCGAAATGTTGGCGGTAGAGCGATTTTTCCATGCTTTCTGATGACCATGTGGGCAACATGGCGATTGATTGAACGGTTGCTTTGCTGTGGCACCACCTGGAGGAAGCTGCAATAAAGAGGATAGCACAAATCCCTTCTCCACTAAAAATACATATACGTGTCAATTTTCATAGGAATCAGTTAAACGGTGTTGGAGTGAATCGATTTCATATATACAAACATCAAATTTATGTATATAGATACAGGTTAAACAATATTGGTAGACTTTTGTTAGCATTATGAAGGTCTATGTGAAATATTTGCGTTTGCATTGGGAAACACAACTCTTAGATATATTTATTAATTTTACACATACACATTGCTATTATGTATATACATATTTTTATTTGATCATTTAAATTAATTTCCTCTTCCTTCCTTCCTCAATAGCATGACAGCCTAGGGTGGGCCTTGACCTTCCTAAGAATTCCATTACAGGCTGTCCTGTTCTTGGAATGACTTTTCCACTTTCTGTCAATAATAGTTTTCTTATCTTTGTCTGGCTAATTGACTAGCCTGTGTCTTGGTCTACCTCTTTTTCGAGTATCATATAATCAGGCCACAAAGATCTTTTCATGACTCAATTGTCGTCCAATTTTATCAGGTGTCCTACCCATTTTAACATTTGTATTGCAATAAATTTAACAATATCTGGTTCTTTAAATGTTTGAAAATTTATCTAAATTGGATCTCCTTCTCCAAATATTATCACATTTTAAGCCTCTACAAATACTTCGCATGACTTTTCTTTCAAATAGAGTTTGAGTCTCCTTTTCTTTCTCGGTCCTTACGCACATTTCTACAGCATATGTGAGATAGGGACTTATCAATGATTTGTAAATAAGTAGTTTTGTTTTTCTGCTGATGAAATTATATTTTTAATGTTTTTGAAGTCCATAAAAACTCTTTTTACCATCAGTGACGCTATTGTAAGCTTCTGGAAAGATCAATTTCAAATGGATATAATTTTAAATAAAACAAGATAGGAGATTTTAAATAGCAGACAATATACTTATGTAGTTATCTATACGAAAAGCAAATTGAAATGTGCTGTATAACATAAAAAGTAACACTAAGGAAGATTTTGCTAAATGAGACGAAATTGAATAAGGCATATGCACGTGTTGAAACGAAGCACTAACAGTACCCTAGAAATATAATGTTTTTTTTCATTAAATACAATTATAAATAGTGAGAAATCAATAATACTTTGACCCATCTCTGGCTCTGATGCTTAGTGTTATATGGTTTGGTATTCAGTTGTGCGATTGGCGAATATGAAAACGTAAGATTTTGTTTTCTGAACACGTTCCCCTTCCTATCTATCGCACTTACACGTACGGTACCGTCTTACACGTACTTACTGTCTACCTTGGAATGAGATCTTGCGATCACGCTGTCCAGAAAAATGTTGGAGAAGCAAATTGAGAAGTTGTAGTAAGACATGACGTGTTCGGCTGACAATTTCCCGCAGAAATATAAGTCCAGTGTTTCTTGAAATGAAGGATAACACACAATGAGAAAAGTACAATCTCGTCAAGGTATCGCCATTCTGTAGGGATATATGGAGGACAATCCATGTGTTGTGACTATCAAATGGAAGAAAGACGAACATCATAACTCCTAGTTGTCGAACTATGTTGTGGAGGACAGTCAAGTGAGTATACTAGCTGTCATGGTTGTCTCCAAATAGAATTTACGGGACTATTTGCTAAAAACAATTATATTCAGTATATAAGGTACCAGGCCTGATGCCTTTACGAACGTGCCTAGCTCGATGCAATGGTGGGAATCTAATGGTCTCCGTGATTTCAGTCCTCGTTCGTTGAGTCACTTTTCGATGATCATTACAGTCGGTGGTCTCTTGGTTCTGCATCGTAAGGATGTACCAATGCCTCTTATTGCCATCAAATAAGCATCGTATCTTCTCATTTTGCCGTCGCTGAAGGTTATTTGCTACCTTTTTGACGCTATGTATAGTCATTTCTACCGACTTCAGCAAAAGGAAGGATTACTGTGAACCAAATATTGAGTGATTTTTTAGTTTGTTTCATACTTTTATTTAAATTAAAAGCACATCCTCGTTAAAATGGAAACATCTGCTGTTTATGTTCATGTATCGAAATATAAGCATTTTAGATGAGAGACAAAAGTCGCTTGGAAATCATGCTTTATCATCGGAAAATCATCTATTTTATAATCCACGTGGATAACCTTTTGCACGGCACTAGAGGTCCAGTTATTCAATCATCTATTACCAATTATTAATCACGTGCATAAAGTACACGCATACTCGTCTGGTTTGAATAGATCTGTGGTGCGTCGTTTTTTACGTAATATATTGTACATGTACTCAAGAGAGAGAGAGAGAGAGTTTCAGTTACATTTTTAATGTAATAATTTAACTTGCAGATCACTGTTCTTAGCTAAATAGAGTGAAAACGAAAACTTATTCCCTAACTCAGGATTTTAAATTATTCAGCTGTTTTTAAATTTATATAATTCTAATTAAAATACATTTTGAGCTGTCATATATTTCAAAGATACATTTTACGAAAGGATCAGTTTTTCGTCATTGAAGGACAGTAGAATCAAATTAATTTGATTAAGTACTTATTTCACATGTAATATTCTTCAGTATTCATGACACATTTATTTTTAATATCTTTGGTATACAAAAGATCTGTACATACTGTATAAGAACTGAAAAATCATATAATTTATCTTTCTATATTGTAAACTGCAGCTGGATATGTCATTTTGATATAAAATTGAATTTTCTTACTGTTTGAACCGAATCGTATATTTTGGAGGATTACAGCTGAGTATCTGGACAAAAGAATTATTTGCGACAATTCTTATTATGGGCGTTTGGCTTAAATATAGAGTAACAGATGGTACACATAAATATACTGTAATATACGTAGATATGAAGCTTAAAATATTTTAAACACATGTACTGAGTTTTAATTTATCAAAAAAAATTAAATAAACACTCTTTTGAACTACTAATTTCTTTTAAAAAATTTAATATTCTTTTAAAATTATATAATTTGGCTTTTTCTGAAGTTATTTTCAATATGAAACTGGACTGGCTTGAAAAGAGACTAAAAACACGACTTTTATTTCATTTTGAGAAAACAGCTTTACAACTTTCAATCTGAGATAATAATAAATGCTTAGTTAAAATAAATGATAAATTATCCCTTTATCTACCGCATTATCATTTACTACAGTTTTTTTCATGCAATATTTTTTTTGAATCACTACATTGGAAATTAAGGGATATACAAAAACAAAATACTCAACTTTGGGAAATTTAATCCGTTAGAGCTAATTAATTTATTAAAGATATTCAACTGTAAAAGTAATTACTTACACTGTGTTCACTTAAAAAAATAGCCAAATCATTTTCTAAGTTCTTCATTAACATACAAAAAAAAAGACACATACCTTTTGACACTAACCGCTTTTTCGGAACAAAAAGGGCAGTCTTCGCAATCCGATCAAAAATTCATCTGAAAACGTAACTTCTAATATAAAACTATTCGCCTTCCATCCTAAAATACTCCTCATAGAACCTTGCTGCCATATATCTTGGAAGAGGAGATTTAAAAGAATATTTCTGCTGAGTATCATCAGAGTATTCGTAAAAATGATTAATCTATGTAATTTTAAAGTGAGTGGTACTTATAAGTACCGTCGGTAGATAAAGGGTTAATACATTTTGGTCTAAATCTAGGCTTCATAACTCTACCAATATAAGATGTAAATAGAAAGTGTAATATAAAGTAATATAAAATATACATTAAGTATATACATAAGTAAAAAATAAATAATATATATAATATTATACTCTATATAATATAATAAGTATAATATAAAATATAATAAGATGAGTAATTGAAAAAAAAACAATATTTCTTTCATTTACAGTGTAAACTAAATTTATTATAATTTTATTTAACTTCTTTCAATTCCTTTAGAACCCTCCTGTAAAAGGATTGAAAAAAGTTAAATCTATCGAGGCTCATAGTTGCTGATTTTGGTGTTCTGTAGATGTTTCGATAATAATTTCTCAATACAAAGATTGTTCTCGTCATGTGATAATAGCCCAAAATTATAAAATACGTTAACAATTTTCTTCAATTAGTTTGACGTTAATGAGCAGACACTATTCAATATTGATTGAAATACTAATTATTTATTATTATTCCAGTAATCTGTAACATAACGGCAAGTTTTGAGTTACAAAAAAAAAAAAAAAGAAACTATCTGCCCCACAGTCTGCTTAAAATTGGACAGAAATCACATAGAGATTAAAACATGGATCAATGTGTGACCGCTCTCTTCACTCATGAGTCCCGGTTAGGTAATGAGATTCTCGCCGTACTTTCATATGGAGAGAACCAGAGACCCGCTACCTACACTCCAGTGTCCAGGAAATTGACTATTATGGTAGAGTATGCTTGATGGTGTGGGCAGGCGTCATGTTGCATGACTTAACACACTTCTATGCCTTTGAAAGAGATACTGTGGCTGGTGTGAGGTATAAGGATGAGGTCTTGCAAACTTCTGTTTTATTTTTAAGGTGTGCAGTTGGCCCTATTTCATTTTAATGGATGACAACGCGAGGCCACATGGAGTTCATTTAGACAAGGAATGTATGGAAATTGAAGATAATTGGCGAATGGTCTATCCAGTCATATCTCCATACCTCATACCTATAGAGAATGTCTGAGATAATTTGGGGACGGGAGTTGTAACTCTCAAACCAGCTTCGAGTACCATCCAAGACATATACACTCATGGACAAAAAAAATAGCGCACCAAGAAGGAGTCGAAATTTTACATACGTAATGACTACTTTAATATAAGTAAATGATTAGAAAATCAAAGAAAAAGGATAATTTATTCCATAGAAAAAGGCAAAAGAACGGAGGATTTAATACCCTGTTGAACCCCGTCTAGATCGAATGCACGATGCAATACCACAGGCAATGAGGCATACAGTTTTGTATGATGTCTTGAGACATTTCGTTCCATATTTGCTGTATTATTGCGTTTAGTTCGTTCAAACTCATGAGCTGCCCAACTCGCCATCCCAAATGATCCCAGATATGCTCTATTAGAAACAAATCTGGAGATCAGACAGATCAAGGAAGGGTAGTAACAGTGCGGACACAGTCTTGTGATACCCTTGCCGTGTGAGGCCGAGCATTGTCTTGTTGAAAAACGGTTCCTGGGAGCCGTTGCATGAGTGGCAACACATGTGGTTGCAGGATGTCATGGGCATACCGCTGGGCTGTCATGGTGCCACGGATCAATACTAGGGGTGACCGTGTATTGTAGTCAATAACATTCCATATCATCACATCAGCTTTGGGAGCTGTATGTCGCTGTAAAGCAAAGGTAGGATTGAGGCGTTCACCAAGGGGTCTCCACACACGAAAACAATTGTCATCACTGCTGAGATTGAATCTCGATTCGTCGCTGAAAACAACCTGGTTACAATCCGCTGCAGTCCAGTTTCCTCGTACGCCGCACCACTACAAACGGAGGCATCGATGGGTGGGTGTAAAGGGCAACACATGTAATGGGCACCGCGATCGCAAATATCCTTCAACCAGGCGCCTTCGTATGGTTCTATAGGATGCAGTGGCTCCTCGTGAAGGTGCTACCTGTGCCTGGATGGTGGACGATGAAGCAGTTGGATGTACGCGTGCATTTCTTACGATGTGGTTGTCTTCTCGACGACTGGTCTGTCGAGGGCGTCCTGAGCCTGGTCTTCTTGTAAAGGACATCTTTTGGATCCACTCTGTCCCAACACCTTCTCACAACACAATCAGAGCGGCCTAATTGACGAGCTACTCGCCTAGCAGACCACCCAGCTTCCACCATGCCAATGATTCTCCCCCTCTCAAACTGTGGCAGCTGCTCCTATTGTCTTCGAAAACGGCGTAATGGCATGTGTACTTCAGCCCTTCCTTTGTAAACGATTTAGCACACTCTAGCAAGTTTTGGTTACCTATTTTATACTCACGGAGAGCAACGTTAAACGCCCTCTTCCGGCTATACGTAATGCTCAATCACGCTGCATTTCTAATCAATTGCATACCTCTCCGATATGCCATTTCATGACAAGTTTCGTTACGAACCCGCAATTATTTCTTGGTGCTTTAATTTATTGTCCATGAGTGTAAATAGTGTTGTTGATCGAGTGGGATTAGTTCTCACAAGAAATTATAAAATCCATTATTTCCAGTATAAAATCAAAGTAGGAGGCCTATATATCTGTAAGAGGGAACCATACGTATTAACCAATTTCTTTTTTTTTTTTGTTTAATTCTGCAGCTGCTTTTCATTCCTTCCGAATCCGATGAGTGTGTTACACACGATCATGAAGGTATACTATAAGTGATGGATGATTGCTTTTTATCATTATGCCAATCCTATGTACATACCAAATTTAATTAAGATCTGCCCAGTAGCTTTAGATATAATTGACCAAATCGGAAGATTTTCCTTGTTTTGTACACTACTATGTGTAACTATTTAATTTTGAGTTATGCAATAGTTAGATTATGGTTGGTAAATTAATTGTTTACTAATTTTCACGAGTCCTTAGCAATTGGTACCATCTTCAAAACCGTTGCTTTACATATTCTGAATGGTTTAGAGCTTGTTGATTGATTGTTTCTGAATGTTGAAATCATCACAATCAGTACAAGGTCTATTGGCGACAATGAGGATAACTTATCTTCTCTACTTCAATCCTTGCATTAAATGAGGGAATAACTCTATTACGCGGATGTTCTTTAGGGGGCGCTAGTACATAAATTCAGGATTTTGCTGGAAAAAGTGATGAAAAAATCGTTATTATAACTTTTCGGCTACTGGTTATATCGCGGAAGGTTTTTGGAAGGATTCTTCAAAAAATAACTCAATAAGACTATGACGGATCTACACGGTACCTTCTATGAACCTTTGGGGAAATCTTTTGGGACAACATTTTTTCAACAACTTTCTCCGAAGACAGATAGCGTGATTATGCAAATTAAGTTTAATAAATATATATATATATATATATATATATATATATTCTGTGTTCGCAAGTTGTGACGGTTAGAGATGTGAGAATAGAATGGAAATCAAGTGAATTGTGAATAGATTAGAAGTGAAGTAAATCGACAGTGAAACCTATACGTAAACAGTGCAGGAAGTGAGAAGTCGGAATATTAAGAAAGTGCTTAGTTTAACAAGGATTAGAAGACCGCAAGAGTTCAGGAACTGTGATCTTTAATCATGTTCATGTTAGAAAGTTAAATTACTAGTGCGGCCATAAAATAAACAAGATCTGTATAAAGTTATCTTAAATGTGAATCTGCATGATTGAATATATTCTCCCCACGCAACCTCGTCTCACCTCCGTTCTCTGACTGATCAAAGTTATCCTATTTAGAGTGTTATTATGTCTAAGTTGAATATAGTGATAAATAAATAATTGAAGTTCATCATGTCTTCTGATCATTTAGTTGCTCAAACACCTCTAGCCGGATCACAGGGAAGAAGGGACTTTAATTCTTTATAAGGCATTTGTTTCTATTCTGTATGACTCGGAGAGATTAATTAAAATATATTTAGTCATATTCATCATCACATAAAATATATTTATTATTTTTAATCTGTTCATTTGTTTTATTACTAACATTTCATCTCAGTATTATACCAATACCTAAAATATATGTACACTTTGCTTTTTGCTTGAAAGGTATTAATTACTCAAATTAGGCAAGAAAATGAGTTTTAATATCAGTAGAACAGTTCCCCAATAGGGACTTGTTAAGAATAAGTTATAATTCCGTATGGCACCAAAGCCATTTTTGAGAAGTTGAACCTTCATCCACTAAGACGAACTCATCTTCCGGCTATTCCTTTTCCATCACCAGACTGAAAAATGGTTGGTATAAATTCGATTGATGTTTTCTTTCCCCCTCCATGAACTAGTATGTAATCCTTCTTCAGACCACAAAAGATTTCCCCCTAGACCTCGGATATTCTAAGAGTGAAAAAAAAATAAGAAGCCTTAAAACATGTTGAAAGTTGAAGAGAGGATGGGAAACCCATTTCTTTGGAAAAACGTGCTACAAACATAGTTCGGAACCTCGAGCACCTTTATTTTTTCTTGCATTTTAAATTGTCAGGCCATAATATTAAGAATACAAATGGTACCCTAGAACAAATAATTGATTTTCCAATCTTTAGCCCGTGGCACTGGGAATTGTGATTTTTGATCAATAAATAATAATTGTAATATTATTTTTCCCCTTAAATATACGAGGAGGCACCACAAAGTTTCAAATTATTACTAAAATAAGTTGAGATAGAAAATTAATAGTTTCATGTTTTTATTAAGAATTCTTTGCATAATCGCAACATAGATTTAAATGCTTCTGCCGATGTTCTTTGACCCTCAAAGCAGTCATTGTAAAAGACGGCCAATTGAGTTGATAATTATTGTTCTACTTTTTAAGTGACGTCTTTTGTATTGATGAATCCCCAACCCAACAATATGTTTTGGGGTGTGGGAATAATGAAAACGTCTTTCGGTGAAAGATCACAAGAATATAGGACGGATGTGGCCAAATTTTTCAGTTGATGTGTCATTGATTCTTCAACATCACATCGAGATGAATGAGCATAGGCATTGTTGACAAGATCAACAAGAAGAAGGAGGCTTTTGGCTTTCATACTTGTTTCATACTTGCTTTCATACGGTATCTTGTTTAAAGCCTTAAAAATTTTGATCAGCAATGAACACTAATAACTACTAATGACAAATTGACTTTAATTCAGATAGACAAATGGACATAAAATCTGTCGAGAGCTCAAACGTCCTCTCGTTGGTGTGGTGGGGTAGTTAGGAGAGGGGGGTGCCAGCTCAGGTGTCGTCCGCGTCACTTGACCACGGTTCAAAATTAGGCGGACCATCCCCAAAAGTCCTCGTGTAGCCGAACAGTGGGACGTTAATATTCACTCACTCACTCACTCAGATAGACCAGGGTTGGTCAGCCCGCGACGCGCGTACTACAGGTGTGGTGGCATGGTGGAGTTGTAACTGTGGCACGCGAAGACTTAATGAAGAATTAAAAAAATTGAAAGGATAATAATAAATAACAATTTTGTTTTCAATTTTATTTATAAATGCGGTTGTCTCAGACAACAACCTTTCAATCAAAACTTGGATCCACATATGTTTGTGGATAAATGTTTTTTATTTTGAACTTAAAAGTCAAAATATCACTCAAAATTAGCTGATATGTATCTTAAACAATTTTTTGTTGTTGCTCATCTCCATGTCTAGTCAAGATAGTCTATATCCATGATCTATCTCATTCACTCGTAAGAAGTCCAACACCATTAGAGGGTCTTCATAAAGATCTTGTTTAGTAAGCCCCAGGCAGTCAAGGATGTGTTCTGGAGACGCCTGGCAGGTAGAACACCTAACACAAGTAGGAAAATTTTTGTCTCCATCTTTAGAAGTTAATTTTATTAGCTTCTTCAAGGGCTAGTTTTAATACAGATGACTTGGTAAAAAATATCACTAATTCTAAAGCCTATTAAATACCGACTGTTTAATAATCATTTAAAGTTAAATTCTTCAAGTTACTCGTTTTTGTTATACCTAACTTAACTAATTGTGAACCTCTAAGTAGTTTATTAAAAGTAAAACCAAACTTTGTACTTTTGTCTTAGTTATTATATTATTTTTAAATTTCCTCAACTTAGACTAGAACTAGAAAAATGTGCTCTATTTGCGCAAGAATCCCATAATAAGCTACAAGAGTAACATTTATTTTCCCTTTTTTCATCCTATTTATTTTATTTGTAGGGAAAGTTGAAAGTGGCACGCACATATAATGCTTTTTTCCCATCATAGTTGCACTCCTCCCAAAAAAGGTTGGTCACCCCTGAAATAGACTGTTAGAATGACTATCGATTCTAAAACTATTTTCAATAAATTTTCTCCATACACATCGGAATTTTTTTTATTTCTTTTTGTCGGAGCGAATCTCGCCAAGTTGGCATTATTGGTGACAACCCTAATATAACCATAAAAAATTAATTAATTAACTTTTATTCACATTAATTTTTATCCACTTTTGGTATATTATAAAGAAGATCTTATTGATAAGAAAGGACCACACCTTGCTTTGAAAACAGGGGGGTAAGAGGTTACCAGTGAGAACATACCATTTGTCGTCGGTTGTATCTACAAAAATGGCAATTGCTTAATTCTGCGGTGGTTGACCACCTAATTGAAAACATGGTCAGAAGGTGTAAACTTTGCATACAGATGAGCGGGGATCACATACCCTATTAATATTCTTTTTTATTTTATGCTGTTTATTTTCACTTTATACATAATTCTGTTTAAGACTCCAGTATGACATTATCTGATAACTTACAAAAATTTAATATTGTTTTCATTTCTGTATATACTTATTGGTTTTGTTTTATGTATAAATATCTATGCTACTTTACTACTAAATTTTGTGTCAATCAAAGAAGTATTTGTTGATTTTTATGCATTTTACATCTTCGTGCTTAACCTTTAGAAGTGAGTGTATATATGTGTGTGTGTGGGGGGGGGGTATATATTATTTCCAGTTTATTAAAATGCTCTAGGAAAAAGTAAATGGCAAATATTTGTCTAATCTGTTGACGCTTAGAAATATATTCTATTTTTAAAATGTTCTGTAAGAATGTATGTATTAAATGAAAGTTTTAAGTGACATCTTGCAAGAGCATGAAAATGGAAAATATATAAAATAAAGAAGGCTTCCTCGATTAAATTTAGAAATTAAATACATAAACACATAAACAATCACGTGATTTATCTCTCAAAATCCAATTTAACTTTTAAAAATACCTTTGATCATTTATCACAATCAAAAAGTTTTTGTCATATTTCAAAATAAATAAAAAAGAAATCAAAATATTAAAACCTTTTTCTTCTAAGATTTTTAATTCATCCAAAACACTTAAAAGATGAAATTCCAAGTAAAGATCTGGTAACCACTTGAGTTTATAATTATTTGCTTTTCATTATTTTTACCCAGAGTAAAGCCATTGGTCTTATTCGGATGCAAGTAAAACAGGGAGTAATCTCAAGTCGAAAAAGAAACAGATGAGGAGCAAAAAAAAAGTTAAGAGTCTAATTAGAAAGTTTCTCAGGCAAATCCCGAGAGGATAAAGAAATAAATTAATCAAACGCAAAACAGATGTTGTTAGAGAAAACTCAAGATTTTTTTTTCCTTTGGAATTTCGAATCTCTTTTGCTAATCTGAAGTTGTTAAATCTCTGAGTTTCCAAAAACATTTGATAGGAGTTGGATTTAAATCTTTCTTTTTTCAAAAATAAGATTATGGAGCCCGTTTGGAATGCCACAGATTTGGGAAAGAAAAACGTATTTATTGTTCTGCTCATAATCTATTATTTATTTATTTTATTTTTTGTTTCTTTTTTATAAATCCGAATTCTGTCGTGGAATACTAAAATCACTTTTAGTAAAGTATTTTAAGGTACACAGAAAAGGATTTGAAATGTATAAAAATAACAATTTTGGCATTGTTACATGTTTGATCTGAATTTTATACAGTTCTAGAATGCTAGTTTTTTATACAGTTTTGTGGAAATAGTCTTAATTTAGTTATTAACAATTAGGATTAATGGATTGTATTAGCATGTAAAATGCATAAATTTTAATTTTTTTAAACGTTGGAGGAATTTTTAAGATTTGACAGTATTAATCTAATTTATTCTTTAATACTCGGCGTTTTACATTTTATTTTGTTCACTAAATGCTTTATAAATATACTGCTTTGAATTAAATGTTTTTCTTGTTGTCTTTTACTTTTTAGTTGCTTTTGCACACATTAAGTCTTTTTTACTACTAGCTTACATTGAATATTACTAATGCTTACAACTATACTTTGAATTTTACACATTAAATGCTTTCAACATACTGAATTTTGTTTATCAAATGTTTTTATTTTATACTATATTATTATTGTTTGAATGTTTTCAGTGTTTGCTATTATACATTGAAGATTTTCAAAGGATACTGAAACAAATTGAATTCATTTTCTCAAAAGTATGGTTTTGATTGCTTACATTGAATAATATTATTCTCAGCATATTTTCAATAATTGCTGTTGTACTTCTAATTTTATATATAGAATACTTTCGATTTATAACATTCTGCAATATATTTTCAGTTCATTAACCTATTCAATGACAATTATTAAATAGTCCAATACGTAAAGGTGTTTCTATTCACAAGGGAAATATTTTTTAAATTTATTTAAAAACTTACATTATTTGAACTAAAATGTATATGGCTTTATCTAAATAAACAAAATCTGTACAAAAAGAATCCGACCTTTCTCCAGAAAAATATTTTAGTTATACTTTGCGGAATTAAGGTTAGATAATCAAATTCAGAGTAGGCTCCTGGGACTTCATACATTTAGACTAGAATGCCTGTTGTTGTTGTTGTTACTAATGCCACCTGTCTGACGTAGTCCGATCGAGGCCCACGATATTCATCATGGCATCGATCTAGAAATACGCCTGTCGTTCGCCATAGCTTTGAGCACCATGCAGGTGACAGTACGATTTGGCACAGTTCCACCCCAATTTTAAGGGAGAACACTCTGAGAGTGGTCAGGGGCCTGCAACCTCTCTTCCCCTTCCACCAACCTCGCGAGAGGACTTGCGGCTCGACGGCTATTTAGAGTACCCCATGCCGCGAAGGCACTATACTTTTACAAACATCCATGTCTTCTCCGGGATTCGAACCCAGGCCCTACGGCACAGCAGTCAGCGTTGCTAACCAGTATACCGGGTGGGCGACCTAGAATGCCTACCACTGCCAAAAACACTTCTGGAAGGTTTATTTTGGGGTAGTGTTCAACTCCGCCGTTGCATTATCTCACTCATAAAGAGATCCTTAAAATGGGATTTTCATTTTTGGGAACAGACAAAAGTCACAAAAAATAATTTCAGTGAAGATAGTATCATGGAGGTCCTGTGAAACTGCAAGTCGGAGTTCTTTCTGTTTCAAATTTCGCAGTCACTCTGTGCATAATTGTACAAAATTGAATCTGCAGAACTTGTACTAATCTCTACTTATTCATCACTCTCTTGTAACGTCAAAAAATTATCTTTCCTTATCAGGTTTTCCATCCTTTCAACAACAGCGGCATTTCGAGTGGCGTGTGGCCTCTAAGAACGCTCATCACACTCTACCGACATGTGTCCACTTTTGAATCGGTTAAACCACCCCTTCTTAATTTCTGGGACCCCCATAGCATCGTCTCTAATTACTAACTGAATCACACGAATTGTTTCACTAAGAAAATCATCAAGCTTTTGACAACAAAATTAACGCAGTACATCCTCTCAAGTCTTTCAGCCATCTTTAGAGAAATAAAAAAACTTGACGAACACAGGTATAACAGCAACTCACTTGACCACCTGCAGGAAGCGATTAGTATACACTGGAAGGAAAGGAAAAATTCAAGCATGTGCTTCAAGCTGTCCTCTGCCTCTTTGTACAGTGGCACCACTTTAAAATCTCTACTGTTCAAGGGGATATTCAAGGTCGGATACTTTTTGAAAATCCTTGTACATCAATATTTGACTGATAAAAATGATTAAAATCATTAATTTTTCAAAAAATATCATTGTTGTTTTGCAGCCAGAATCATGATTCATCTGAAAAGAATAATCCTCATCATCCACTTGTGCATGTTCATTGTTAAGAGGAGTTGGAGTACCCCCTATACCGATAGTGTTAAATTCAGTTTTTTTTTATGTACCTTTTCGCAGAAACTGTTAAATATAGACTTAAAATTTTGTTTGTATATTAATTGGATTTTTATATTTATACTGAAGTGAAATTTTTCAAATATATTGTTTAGTTGTTTCAAAAACATACTTTTACGTATAGAATCACTATGAATTTTTTTGAAAATTGTCATTTCTTATCACGATATCTGTACTCTAGCCCAATATTTTGGAAATATCTCAAAAGGCATACTTAAGCATTTATAGTTAAAAATCAGTATTATAAAGGGGAAATTTCAGGTTTTGTTCATGCAGTAGATTTTGAGGAAAAGGTACACGCATTTTAAAAACATCATCTTGAGAAAATAGCACTTTTAATGTAAAATGTCGCTTCATCACAAAAACCATGAATTGCATTATGTATTTGTCACATTTTATTAAATATTAGCTTCTCAATTTTTAAAGACTTTTTTGTTTCCAATTTTACTTAAATTGCCCAGTAAATACATACATAGCAGTTTTCAGTTTTTTGTCTTGAGTTACAGATTTCAGAAATGTTCAAAACTCAAAATAGATATTCTGAATATTTTTTGCCAACTGACTTGCTTTAACATTAAGAATGTAAATTTGTTCTCCTAAGACAGCGCTTCTCAAACTATGAGGCGCCATCTTAGGAGACGTGTTATTCCTACAAGGATACTTAAAGGATACTACAAGGATACTTCCTACAAGCTAAAAAAGGATACTTAATATTTAATTATAATTCAATTTACTTACTCTTAGAACGCTTTGGTTATCTACGGTCTAAATTACTTTAATTCAGTTCTCAGCTATTCGACCTCTGGTCGTTATTAATCTAATCCAACTTGTTGACTAAATCATCAATTAGTAATATTTAATTATGAATTAATCGTAGAACAACTCTCGACTTGCTCTCAGCTACTTTCTACCACTAACTACTAACTTCTAACTCCTAACCACTAACTCCGCGTACTTAAAAGTTAATGCTTAAATATCATCCTTCGTCTACATAAACCGTGTTTTCTTCCTAGGGAGAAAGATTTCAATAGAACAACATTTAAAAGAAACAGTTTTCTCCAAGAGGATTAGTAAGAGGCTCGCGGATAGACCCATTACAAACCTTGTCATATATAAAATTATATAGAAAATTCAGTGCTTATCTTGATCATTTGTACGGTTTATAATTAAAGTATTTTAAATTTAGAGTCAATGTATAAAGTTGTTTAATTAAATACATGTTATGTAGGGGAGGGAGCAATGAAATTATGTTTGAAAATTGGGTTGCAAATATTGAAAGTGTGAGAAGAACGGTCCTAAGGTGTACAGTCATACACAAAGGCAATGGCAGAAATGACGGCTTCCCAGAAATTCTCATTTGCTGCATATGACGGTGAATTGTGAAACAAATTATGATTTTTGCGCATGGGTACTTGATGTGGCGTTAGGATCCAAAATTGTCATGCGTACATATCTATTTTAACGCTTGCTGGTGTAAAATTGATGATTAAATCTTTCTCATTGGTTATTCTGTTCCACTTCAACCGTAGAATCTCTATCCATATTTGCTTTTCACGGTACAAGAGTATCCATATCTTAGGAAGATATTTGGAAATTTCCATGAACCGTGTCTATATCAGAGTGAGGGAGTTGTTATGCTAACGTCGTGCTATAATGTAACAAGAAATATATTGATGACGGACCTCTAAATTTTGAACCTCGGTCAAGTGTCGACAATCCTTGAGCTATCACCCCCTCTTCTAACTACCATACCACACCAACGGGTATCAAACTCAGAAACGAGCTTAACAAATTTCGATACACTTCAACGAGGAATTTAAAATTCCTTATTCAAAAAAGAGAAATTAAATTTTAGCATTTAAAAACATCTTCTACATTTATTTATTAGTACATGATTTCCTGGTGCACAGTAAGAATTATTACTTGCATGTATTTTCGAGATTTGTGCATGGTGCAAACATTAACCTGCTGGATGCTTCTTTAATAAAGTTTTATTTTAAATGAGCAGAAACGTTATGGATATAAATTCCTTTAAGAGCTACATGCAAACAGAGAACGTAATGGGATACTCTAGTGATGTTTGGTACACACAAAATATCACTAAATAATTACTAGTAATTTTTAGTGAACAGCAAATCTTCTGATTCCTCTCTTAAGAATGTAGTCGAGATTAATCACATCCATTTAAGTAAAGATTTACTAATCCCCTGAAACTCAATATTTTCTTGAAGCTAACACAGAGTAAACAAATTTCAAATTAAAGGATTAAAGAAAGTATTGAGAAAGGTGAAAAGATTTACACTGAAGAATGTTTCCATTTACTTCATGTCCTATTAAACTATAATACATCTTTACGAAAATTTGCTAAAGACGCTTATCACAGGATAAGGAAATAGTAATACGCAATGAGTTTTCTTTCAATGGGTTTTCTGTTCTCTTAGTTCGTTCAAAACAGCAAATAATTTAATCATTCAATTGCTTTTTAAATAATAAAACGTTATAGGTAGTACAAAATTAAAAATTATAAAAATGTATATGCATTTCTACTTTTTTTTTAATTAAATAACAAATAGCATCACCTAATTAAAGAATTTGAAACATACATTGATATTTTAAAGTTTAAAGCATATCGTAACTACATTTTATATAAATCATGATTTAACTTTCAATACTTCCGATCCAATTTGAATCATAATTTTCATCACGGCTCCCTCCATACAATATGTGTTGAATTCAAATAATGTATTTGATGCTAAAAATACAATACGCGATTTTAATAATAAACAGTTCAAATAATCAAGAGAAGTATTACATTTTGTATATAATTTTGAATAACAAGGCCATGGGAATCACTAATAATTATTAATCTTGTTCTTAACTTAGTATTGATAAATTAATTATCAAATGGATTTATACGTGTATTACATTGAATGCATTTATAATTATATTATATCAAATGCATTTATAAGTATATTATATCAAATGAGTTAATAAGTATATTATATAAAATACGTTTATATTAGCATCAGTGTATAAATCCGTATTTTTCTTTTATTATGTCAAAATATATTTTATTTTTTGCTTCCTTTCAGTAAATTTGTAATTTTTTTTAATCTTTTTTTTTCAACTTTTTCATATGCTCGCAAACTCCTTGTAAAAGGTTATCACTCCTCTCTAAGAGAGCGCGCCCCACAGTTTGTGAAACGTGGTCCTGGAAGAGTCTTTAGTGGGAAACTAAATAAAACTAAGCAAAAAAAAAAGAATCTGGAGCTGCTTTTTTCGATGATTTAGAAGCGATAATAGATATCATTGTAATGGTTACGAAAATGACTAGTATGCTTATAAATATATATATATATTCTTAGAGCTTCATGTTTGTTTTAATTTCGTTCAATGAGTTATTGAAATTTGCGTAATACCAACTTTTTAAGCAAGTGTATAGTGTATCGTAAACGTCTGAATGACATACGAATGAAGAAATCTAGAGTTGTCTTTGTGGAAGAGAGAGGAGAGCAGAGAAATGGAGAGAATATAAGAGACAATTAGAAGGAAGTAGAGTAAAGAAATAGTAAAGAGATGAAGTAGAGTAAAGAAATAGTAGAGAGAGGAAGTAGAGTAAAGAAATAGTAGAGTAAATGAAGGTAGGAAAGTAGAGATAATAAAGAAGAATGGAAATGGAGTAGAGAGGGAGTAAAAATTAGAAGAGAGTAAAAATTAGAAGAGTAAAGAAATGAGATAGAGAGTAAAGAGTAGAAGAGAGTAAAGAAAGAGTAGAGAGAGAGAGTAAAGAAAGAGTAAAGATATAGGGAATAGAATTAAATAAATTAAGAGGAAGTAGATGTAGAGAGTAGAGAAAGTAGTATTAGAGTAGAAAGATTAGTAGAGTAGAGATTAGTAGTAGAAGTAGTAGTAGAGAGTAGAGAGAGTAGTAGTAGAGTAGAGAGTAGGTAGTAGAGGTAGAGAGTAGTAGTAGAGTAGAAGAGAGTAGTAGTAAGGATAGAGAGTAAAAAGTAAGTAGTAGTAAAGTAGAAGAGTAGTAGATGTGAGGAATAGTCGAGAGAATAGTAATGGAAGAAGCGATGAAAGTAGATGTGAAGTGGGTAGTAGAGAATAGTAGTAGATGAGTAGAGGCAGAAATTAGCAGTAGAGAGTAGAGAGTAACAGTGAGAGTAGAGAGTAGCGGTAGAGAGTAGAGAGGAAGGAGTAGCAGTGGGAGTAGAGAGTAGCAGTAGAGTGGTAGAGGAATTAGAAGAGAGTAGTAGTAGTAAGAGGTAGAAGAGTAGTGGGAAGCAGTGGTAGATGGCGATGGAATTAGTAGAGATAGTAGTAGAGCTTATTAGTAGATGGCAGAGATAGTATTAGAGAATATTAATTAGTGAGAGGAATGGTGAGTAGTATAAGCAGTAGTGAATGTGAAGAGTAGTAGAGAATAGTAGTGGTAGAGAGAATAGTAGTAGTAGAGAGTAGTAGAGCGAATAGAGTAGAGAGGGAGAGTCTCACTTTCTTCCTCAAAACTATAATAATATATAGATTTGAATTTAATCAAGATTATAGGAATTAGGATATACATTGTCCTGTTATTTCTGGAAGTGCTTCTAAACATTTCTTAAAGATGTCAAAACACAGAAATGAATCAATAAGGAAAGATTTTCTGATATCAAGGTTACAATCTCAGTTGCTTTGAACCATTGTGTTTTTCCATCAGGATGCGTTTTGTTACATTCAAATCGATACATAAATTAAGATTTGAAAGGAAAATATAATTCTCAAATGGGACATACATTATGCTCATGAACTCAAAATGGTCGGTAAACGGGTGCTTTAATAACTTTTAAACTGAAATCACACCACATTACTAGTTCAAGGAACTATAAACCAGAAACTGGAAAAATTATGCACTAATAGATCTGTTTGAATTACAAACTTCATTAAAATTAGATTCTACCACTAAGATTTTAATTAAAAAATGGTGCTTAAGACGAATGAACATTTCCTTCCACGTATTCACTGACAATACTATATTTAGATCAGGAATGGGCATTAAGTCAATCCCGATCGACCGGTAAACCACAAAAACGTTTTGGGGAGACTACCTTTACTAAAACCTAAGAAGCACATACTAAAAGAAACATATTTATGGAAATATGACGATCTAGACTGGAGAACCAGCTTTTCAAAATCGTTACAACAGTGTTTACTTAAGCAAATGACTCGATAAATGCGTAGAAGACACATTTACCTTCATTGGAAGTGAATGATGACGCTTAGTACGCTTCATGCTGCTGCAGGGGGAAAACAATCAATGCTATGCCCGAAGAACAAATGAATTTTCCCCCACGTGTTGACTGAAAATAAGAATAAATAGTGAAGATAAATTCTTTCCGCGACAATCAGACAATCAGAGAACAATCTCAGCTCTCAACCATCAAAACTCAAGGAAAGGAACGAAATCAAATTAAGATGCCCTATAAGCTACGCCTCCGGATCTCTCGCAACATCATGCCTCTCCGGAGAAGGAGAAACCAAACTAAGTCGTTCAACATCTAAAACTTTCATGATATGGGATAGAGGCTGTTTACAGTCAGATACTGAATACAAACGTGCATAAACGTTCCCACAGCACAGGATTGGCTATTAAGACATCATTTCAGAATCACACTTCAAGTTAGGCTCTTGAGTTCATGTCATGTCCCGCAAAGGTGCGGAATCTGCAGCGAACAAAGTGCATAAGTCGGTTTCAGATTTATTGGTCCATGTATGTTCTCTTCTCGCTGTACTGAATACATCAATGCTCCACGGTCTAGCAGTCACTGATAGTTGTTCATGCATTCAACTTGTTATTTTGTGTTACTTGTTTTTTTGTAGTAAAAATAGTAATTTGTCATATTTTATAAGAGGAGCACAATGTCAAACAAGTGCTAGAAATAAAACGCCTGTAGTATGAAGAATATAGCCACACTACGTTTTTGAGTTGACCGCAATACCCTTAAAGCATGAAAAGTCCGCACGCTTCTGATTTAGAGCATACAATATAAATGAGTCTACGATTATTATATAAAAACTTTATCGCCAAGTAAAATAAATAAGCATACGCATCTGCTTTCCATTTGTATTCCCAGACTGATGCTCAAATGTGACAAATCTCATAATCGTCATTCAGAAATGCACAGTAAAATTTGTCATCCTTTCGAAGCCTACAACTTTTTAAGAAGGGTGTGGAAGATAGGTACACAGAAGATGTGTTTTCACCGAGCAGAATAAGTGGAAGTTCATGACGTAGGAAGCTCATAAATTGAGGACGAAAACGAATTTCGACAGGAAAAAAAACCTATTATATTTTTTTTTATCTATTTTTCCTGGGGAAAAAAAGGTGAAACTACTCTCAAGAAAATGCTCTTACATTTTATACTGAAGGGATATATTTATAAGAGAAAAAAGGTAACGATGAAGGTTTATAGGGGTTTTTTTTCCTACAGTAGACGAGATTTAATTTTTTGTGAAGGGAAAAAACGTTAAAAGGAGTGAACTAAGCAATGTGGAATTCATCATGAATTTTATATGCTTTCCGTCATCTGGAAATTTTCATTTTTGGAATTGCTATGACTGCAATTCCGACATTCTTTGCAATTCTTAAACTCTGAGCTATTTTTAATAGAAATTTTTTTTTTGCATAAACATTTAAAGAGTTTTATATTTTTAGTAGACTATATATTGGTATAAATCATTCTCCTATGATGAACACCAAACTGCAAATGCTGCTTGTCCTTCCCTCTGAAGTCAAATCAATGGTCAAGTGTGGTGACCTTCACCTAGAGCAGTGGTTCCCAAACTTTTTAACCCCGTGACGGATCTATACGAGTCATTATTATACAAATCCTCTTGGGGAAACTTTGGGGCTAGCATTTGCGTTAATTCACAGCCTCTCAAGAAGAAACCCTGATATTTAAACTAGTTTGACTATATAAAGTCCAGGTTTTGTAGATGTAAGATAGAAAGAGCCGGATAGCTGTTGCGGTGATACGTAGGTGAGAATATTATATTAAGTACTTCGCAAACCTAGCGCGAGTTAAGGAATAAGTTGCAAAGAGATTAAATTATTAGATTGAGGATCTAAGATAGATTGCATCAGATTTAGTTATCGGATAATTAGTGCTTTTTCTCTCTGTCTAGTTCACGTAGTCGTGTTTACTTAGAGATATTCATGATATTAGATTGCTCACTTTATATATCACTCCTAGGGTTTCCTTTTGTAGTTTCACCTGTGATTCCTTAATGTGTTTGAAGAGAAATAAAGTAATAGCTATTATGGAAGTTGCTGGTGATGCTTTGATTTCCCCCACATCTTTAGGTAGGCAAGACGGTGAGAGAGGGGTGTCAAATACACCATCACCACAACCCAAGGACCTCTTTTTAAATTCAAAACTTTCCCAAGGAAAATGCTACATAAATGAATGGTATAAAATTTACGAATTTAAAAAAGCATTTTGGTGAATAATTATTAATTAAAACTATAACTCTTGTCTAAAATAAATTTTTAAAAAATTAATGACTTGAATGAGATAATATGAATGTATTTACGTTCATCCCAATGTTAGTGAGTGGCAACAGCAATCCCCACAAGCACTAGTTTTATAAATCGGTTTCTTTTTTTGTGTGTGATAAGGTTTTTCACGGAATCCACGTTTTACCAAATTGGAAGACAGGAAAGTAGTCAAGCGCTTCTGTCCAACAATCCATACTGTAGGAATTAAAATTGAGATCCGTTTTTGTAATAAGAACTTGTGGGGTATCCTTGTTCACAAACATTGGTTTTAGGTCTTTCATGTATGGATATTTCAATAAGATACTCCCGTATTAGTAGGGATTCATCTGTGTTTGAGATCCGAGTTAGACCACGCGCTGAAGGGGTCAACACTCAGACGGGAATATCCAAGTGGACTATTGTTATTTATTTAAGTTTCCATTTAAATAAAAAGTGATCAATTTTTTTTTTTAATTTTATGTTAAGCCTTGCGTGGAACACCTGACGTTGTTCAGGGACCACCAAATCAATTTTGATTTTTCCCGGAATGAATGAGTGAATATTAACGTTGCACTGTTCAGTTACACAAGGGCGTTCGGTGACGGACCTCGTAATTTTGAACCATGATCAAGTAACGAGGAGGACACCTGAACTGGCACCCCTTCTTCTAACTACCCCACTGCACCAACGGGAGGACGTTTGAGCTCTCGACATTTAACGTGCATCGCCCCTCTACACGGCGGGTCTTTAGTGGTACTGTGATCGAACTCGTGATATGCCAGCCACGATCCGATACCTTGAGCTACCACGGCTCCGATCTTCCTTGGAACCCCTGAATAATGTAGGGGACCTCCTGGTGATTCGTAGGGATCACTTTGAGAACCAATAATCTAGATGAACGGGTTTTGATAATGCACAAATTCGAGGTTCCATAAGAGGTGGTCCATTTGAACAAACCCATAAGAACGGCTTAACACGAGCTTTGTGCGGGTGCTTAAAAACGTGCTTTATTATGCATCTTTCGAATTCCTGATGATAGGAGACCAAATCACTCTTTTTGTAAATCTCCCCGAAGTCGCTCAATACCCAGTTGCTTTCATTGCAGTCCTACAAATCGCCTTGTTGCTTAATCCGGCATTCCTCGCGAGAAAAAAACGAACGTAATTTCACGCGCCGGGTATGTCATACACAATTGAGTTTACATTATGTTTCTACCATAAAATCTGTATGCAAAGGTAAAAAGAGAAGGAATAAAAAATACTACATATTCATCTTACCTTTAATCCATTGTTTAGTTTTTCTCGTATTAAAACAACCGTTACATCTTTTTAAAACTCCTTTCGCCCGTTTGGCTTTCGTTGCAGTTGGATGCGATGCATCAACTAGATCTTAATTTTTCTTTCATATTTCGTGGCTCCGTTCTTTGAATTAAAAACATTCGGTGGAATTTCTTGTTCTTTTTTTTCTGATGGTTCCAGCAAAAGTTATTTTCTATTTCAATTCTGTGAGTATGGATAGAGTGTGTACAAATTTTCAAATTATGTTATTCTAAACTGTTTCTTTGTCTGTCCTTATAAAGAAATTATTTTCAACATTGTCTTTCTCTTCTAAATCTGAATCAATTTCAGTAGAGAAATCATAGTTGCTATTATATTCTTCATCATCAGCTCAGAAACCTTCTTCATCCAAAAATATTGTATATATATTTGTTAAATATTCTACCTATTAAATTTCTCAAATGTCGCATTTCTTCATCATAATCTTAACATAGCGCCATAGAAAAAGAAAGATTTTAAAGCGAACTCATATATTCAGATTTGTAACACAAATGCACGCGCAATGTATGATACACCCGAGGAGGCGTTATCCAAATATCTATTTTTAGAATTCACCCAAAGGCTTTGACCTCTCCAAGAGTTTGACCTTAAAATCAGCTGCATGAGGAATCATTGATTTTCCATACAAGGTTTGGAAGAAGCACTGAAAAAGGTTAGGTGGTGGGCATGACATACCCTGCGCGAAAACTGCCGGCTTAAAAAGACACCATATGTATCGCAAAGCACATTTGCTTCTTATAATAATAACTAATTCCTCAAGTAAAAATAACTTTATCACTTTTGTCAAATATTTGGTTATATTTGATTGGTTTAGTTCTTAGAGAAAATGAATTATTCGTTTATTGGAATATTTGAATAGTAATGAATAATATGTATAAAATGATAATAAATGATGAATAATGATACTAATAATAATAATATCAACAAATTTTCATTTTAGATATTCAAACAAGCTTACATTCATACAGGAAGATATTTTTAAACAATAAATACACTGCAACTATTTTAATGAATAATATATTTTTTAAAATAAACGTTATTGTGGTTTAACTTTATATGTTTTAAGGAGTTGTGAAGCAATATAAATAAGGGTGGAAAAGTGATATAATTTTCATTAAGTATTAAAATAATTTTTTTCTATTATAAACTGAAATTTAGTTTATAATTTCGACTTTTGATTTACATATTAAAAATTTTATAGAGAAATTTCGAAAAATTTATTTTTAATCTACCGCACAAAAAATAGAATCATCTTAAAATCAAATATCTTCATATCTGTGGCCAGATCTATAATCATATATAAACACATCATCAAATTTGTCACCACGATCGACTTCTATTTATAAATCAGAATTTTAAAGAGGGTAGAATCTTTGACAAACTAAACTTTAAGAAGGGAAGTAAAAAAAAAAAAATTATATAGTGCATAAAAAAAACTGAAAACCACGCTTTACACTTAATCGAACTAAAAAGTAAAAAACAATTCGTAATATAAGAATAAAATGATTAACGAGAAAATTGATGTCATTGTGATGAAAGCGTGGAATGCTTTGCAGTACATTTTTACACTGCGTTTCGGAATAGAACTAGTAAGAATTTGTAACAATTGATATCGAGCACCCCACGCTATTACCATAATGAAATTAAATTTCTCGTTAATCATTTTATTTTAATATTACGAATTATTTTTTATTTTTTAGTTTGATTCAAAAAAGAGCATGTTTTTCAGCTTGCTTAAGCTATAATTCATTTTTCAATTTTTTAGTTTAATCTACAAAAAAGCATGTTTTTTTTTAGTTTTTTAAACTATTATTTATATATTGATGAATTAATCTTTTTTGTTAGTTGTACTTGTATTAACCATGAGCGTTTGCGATTTAGCGTTGTAACAATCTTTTAATCGTCAAATCTGGAAATGGGAAATCATTAATCCTGATAATCCTGATCAGGACAATGGAATAAAATTATTAAACCAATGTATTGCCATCGGTCCTTGGCAAGTGTGCAAAATATTGAGTTAATTTGACCTTTTATAGTGGGTAAAAATCGGGTTCATGGATTCCATTACATACAAGAGAAGCTAATAAAAACGTATTAAAAAGAACAAATTTCAGTAAAAATATGGTGTGATATTTACACAATTTTAAGCTCAAATATTAAAAATATGCCTTCCTTTCTCATAAAATTATAAACATGACGTTTCCTAAGTATTCTACCTGTAATATTTTCAAAAATACATTATCTTATCATTCTAATATTTGTTAGAATGTTACGGTAACCTTTAAATTAATCAATTTATTAAACCAGATATGTGTTCAAGTCTTTACATCCTTGCGTAAAGTTCTCAAAAAGTAGCCAGGTAGCTACTAAATTGAGTTTGCTTTCCAAACCCTTCTAGTCAACTCAAACAGCCTCCAAAAAATGTCCCTTCATACCTCGGGGTAACTAAATAACACCTGAAAAAAAACTGTGTGCTCTCTACGTTATCAATCTTATGCAAATGTTATCTTAACGGGGGAACTCTGTTATTTTTTTATGGAGCTATCTTAAAATCGCTCCCACTTTTGTTTACATTCGATATTGAGACAAAAGACGGGAAAACTGGAGATAAATCTTGTGGAAAGTTTCTTTAATGCTTTTCAAAGTAGGCGACGGTGGTGCGGTAAACCTGAAGTGCATTTTACATATTATTGAAAGTGATATTTACAAAACCAAATGAGTTTTGGTACATTGTAGTGAGAGAGCAAAAAAAAAAAAATAATAATAAAAAAAAACTGAGTTGTATATTTTTTTTTTGTAAAATGACTGAAAGAAATGAATAACATTGATGGTAAGGTGAATATAAAAGACATACAACGATAATTGCCCATAATATTATTCTACATTGAAAAACTTCCAGATATTTAATATAATTAATTATATTATATTTTTAAAAAAGGGAATTAAATTGTACTTTTTAAATTTATCTTTTAATCAATATCAATTACATATATATGATAAGAGTAATTCATCTTCATCGAATAATGTCGTAAAATCAAATGAATTGTTATGTTTATCATTATTTCTGGATTCACTTTTGTTTTTGAATAATATTAAGGGAATTTTCTTTTCTACAAAATTTATTTAAATATAAAGCTTTGTAAACAAAAGTACCGTAAATGGATCAAGCTGTAGTTAATCAAATAACCAACTACAAAAATTGTACATTGAGTCTTCTTTGGGGATATGTTTATATATAAATCCAAGAAAATAGTAAAAAAAATTGATTCTTCACAAAATATTAACTGTAGATAAACATTAATTTTCTTTTAAAATAAAAAAAATTAAACTTTTTTTCGGATTTCTAAATAAACAAATAAAAATAAATAAGAATGTGTAAATTTAATTTAGGTGAACCTTGTATATTTTCATTGAAATTGATATTTCGCTGCGTAAGACAACGAAAAATAATAAGGACATAAAATGGAGCTTTATACATCCTCAAATTAACATTCGTTGTCCTCAATGCACTTTTTAAATCAAAGATAAAATTGATGAAATGAGCCTATGAGGGTTCATTTGGGCGAAGGAGAGATATCACACGCCATGAATGTCTGAAAAGCACGCTAAAACAAATGTCTTTTTGGATTCAGGCTGGGGGACAAATAACTTTTTGATGGTGCTAGATTAGGTGAGTATGGTGGATGCATAACATGAGAGTTCCTTGCTTCTGAACATGTAGTTGACTCTTTTTTAGGCGCGGGATGGTCGGTGATCGTATTGGTAGTATTAGCTCTGATTTCTTGAGACAATAATATGCAAACATTATGCATCTCGGGTACATACGCCTATGCAACCTTCAACTGTGCATGCGTTTTGCCTTTCTTTCATATGTCATTAAGTTTGGCAAAAAAACAAAAAACAAAAAAAGAACAGATCTTACCCTTACCAAAATTTTGATGTATAAACGTAAATGCAATCAAAAGATTTGCTGGCTGTAAAACCAACTTTTGTTTTGTTTTGTTTTAATATTTCATAAGCCTAAATCATTCTTAACACTACAAAGGTAGGGAAAATGTTTCATGAATGTATACCCTTAAGAAAAAATACTAGAAATTCTGCAACCAAAAGAAAAGACAATTTTTGTTTAGAGAAAAATATAATGGAAATTATTCCTCATTATCAAAATCATTATTCGTATAGGAATGTTTTTAAGTCATCTTGCGTCTTATTTGTTAAGGGAAACTTTCGTACTTTGTAATGGTTTTTCATTTTGATTGCTCTCGTTTCTGTGTAAAAGTAAATTGTCCTTGTTTTGAAATTACTTCTCTATAATTCTGCTTGAAAATATCTGAATTTTTATTGTTGTTTATATAGTAAAAATTATAAAGCAAAAACTTTTAATTATTTTCAGAATTTATTTAATGAGGATGACTTTTTCTCTGTTATTATTGAAGTTCAATAGCTGAAGTCACAAAACAAATTATTTTATGTTTAAATATATGTAGAAAAATTTTATAATACTGTATTTTTTTATCTTAAATTAACAAGGGACGGTTTGAGCATTCATTAAAAATTTTAATGAATCAAAACATTATAAATAGTTTTAAAAGCAATTTTTATTACGTACAGACTTCTAAGGGAAAAATATGCCGAGTTTGATATTGATTAAACATAACATTGAAAAGGAATTGTTTGAACTTTAAGTTTTGAAAAATAATGAAAACAAAAGGAACTCTAGGTAATTGCATTTTTTAAAAAAAGCAGTGGAAATAACTTTTAAATTGTTTAACTTGATGAGATATGGGGGTTGCAAAATATTTAAGGTCTAGATTGATAAATTATTAAAATAATCATTTAAAATTGTATTTTAATGAGGATTATAATGAGTTTCGAATACAAATACTAAGATGAAAATTTATCCATCTGCAGACCGAAAATCATTTCCCTCTTGACCAACTTTCCTGCGTACCTCCAAGGGTTCACAGATGTTTTGAAGGGTCTAGTAGAAAGAAAAACATTTTTCACATAGTCTCATACTATGAAGTAAAAGGTTTTGGATAAAATATTGTTAATAAAACCTTGTACAAATGGAAGAAAAACAAATTTATGTCGCAAGGAAAAGCCTAGAAAAGTCAAGGTGTATTTGTAGTCTTCAAATAATGCTTTAGCATTGCAATATAAAAATTAAATTTTTTAGAGAGCGATAACGTTCACATTTCTACAAACTGTAAGCATCAAACAGGTGGCATAAGCAACAATAACACAACAAAATGTAAAGTGATACAATCGGTTAAATTCTTTTGAAATTCTTGAGCTTTTTTACTTTTTTTGAAAAAACATTAAACAAGTTTTTAAATTAATGTTTTTTTTAAATTAAATATCAATTCTTAAGGTTTGATAGTTTTGATTATTTAATTAAAAATTTTAGTACTTAAAATGGTATTGGAAAATTCAATTTTTTTCATATTTCGATCAACAATAAGTGAAAACCCACTTATCGAATTTGTTCCCTTACATTTAAGTATGAATGTAAGTTTTATTAAATACTATTTTAAATTTTGAATTTCAAGAGAAAAATGTACACATACACACCGACGATCTCTCTGTGAGCTCGATGTTTCTGAAGTGGTGTGCCCGCTTCATAAGCTTAAGGTAGCGGGTTTAATCCCGACTGGATTCGACAGATTTTCAGGATGCGATCGTACACAAGTCACATGATTACGTGGAATATAAAAGATCCCCTGAGTATATCAATTTGGGTAGCCGCGGTAGCCTAGTGGTCAAGGTATCGGATCATGGCTGGCATGTCATGAGTTTGAGCCCAATACCACTAAAGACCTGACGTATAGGGGAGCGATGCACGTTAAATCTGTCGAGAACTCTAACGTCCTCATATCGGTGTGGAACTTGGGAGACGGGGGTGTCAACTCAGGTGTCGTCCTCGTCCCTTGACCATGGTTCTAAATTACGAGGTTGGCCGCCAAAAGCCCTCGTGTAACTTAGCATTGCGATGTTAATATTCACTCACTCACGAACTGAGAATCAATTTGGCTCTGGTACTCTCTACAAAATTAAATCATGGCAATATTCAGCATCCGACGAGAGTATAAATTGAATAAAATTCAAACGTCACGATTTGATAGCGGAAACCGCTACTAGATAGTGCCACCAATGAAATGGCTTTCACTCTTGGGAACTTGCCACGTCTGCAAATGGCCTTATGGCCAAAATGCAGCCCATCTGAATCAAACCAACTTTAAAAAAAATCTAAAATTCTAATAATTTAAATGTTGTAAATATATTTCGAAAAAGCTTTTGTTTTTGATATACAGACAGATGAAAAAGTATTCATTATGCATTTCATAGATGTAAAATAACTATATTTTTTTTAAATATTTTAAACCTTATGTTTCTTAATGGTCTGCTCCCAAAAGAAATATTGTTCCCATTTTTTCCTTGATTGACCCGTCTGTTGCCAAGCGGGAATGAAACTATACATTTCTTATAGGGACATAAAGTATTGTTTTTCTCTCTTATTAATAGCTCTAGCTATTGGAAAAGCCATTCATCTTGAAAATAAATCTAATATTTACTGGAAGTAAGGACTATGCCATTAAAGAATTTTTCCTTATACATCATTTCGATAGATTATAAAACATTTAAAGAAATTGTTCGCAATACAAAAATTCACCGGTGTTCAAAATGAGAATTAGTACATCTGATCGAATTGTATATCGTATATGAGTATATTGATACTTCCAAACCAAGGTGAATGTTGTGATACGATGTAACGGGTACTATTCGAGTTCTTCTACTAATCCTTTTGGGTAATATATGCCTTAACTGTAATTTTAGTTTAAAAACCGCTTTCCGTGAGATGACTTGATTTACGCAAAGGCAACTACTATTTAAGTGCCTGTCATTGTGTTTGTGAATTAATGGTTAAGCGCAGATCGTTAAGCGTGAAATCCAAGTATTAGCAAAGGTGAAAAGCGACTGAGTAATCGCGCGTCCTGAGATTAGAAGTCGTCGTAGAGTCCACCAGGAAGTGGTGGAGTAATCAACCTTGGCGCTGACAGATCAACCAGGCTTCGAGAAGTATCATAAAAGGGTATTTAAATCCTGATAAGTACTTCTGTAATCTAGTTATCCGATTACGGTTTAGGATTTCATGTTCCTCCCAGTGTTAAGTTATACATTTGTATACTTCATAAAGTACAAAAGCTAGAGTAAAAATAGCTATTCTTATGAGCTTGTCTGTTTCTTCCTAGAATCTTATCACACCCGCAGTATAAACGTGCTGTCGCGTTTATTGGTGTTTGTGTGTTAGAAGAAAGATCAGCCATAATCAGAGCAATTCTAATTTATTATTCTCTCACTTAAATTAACAGCACGGCAGAAAGGATACTTAATATTTGATTATAATTCAATTAACTTACTCGTGGAAAAATTTAGATGTCTGTGGTCTAAATTACTGTACTAGCGTTCTCAGTTGTTCCACCTCCCGTCGTTATTATTCAATTGTAACTTATTGATTAAATTGTCAATTAGCAATCTTTAATGATATAACAATTAATCGTCGAGTAACCCTTAAATAGTTCTCTTTTAACTACTTTCCAGTAACCACTAACTTCACGTACCGAATAGTTAATGCTTAAATATAACCTTTCATTTGCAATAAACCGTGTCTTCTTTTCGGAAGAAAATTTTTAACACAACAACATTTAAAAGAAACAGATTTACCCCAAGAGGATTAGTGAAGGCTCGTGGATAGCCCATTACACCGCGACCTTCGGGCCACGGAAATGTTTAGAAACGGTTATGTTAAGGTTTCTAGCATGTGTGGGTAGAGTATTTTGAGAAAATATTTTTGCATGTTCACGAGACACTTGCTACGCTTACTTTTGTCGTATATTTTTTTGTCTTTTTGGGGTTCTTTTAAAGAATTCCATGATCTTCAACAGCAAAAAATTAAAATGAATAACTATCAAAAGGAAAAGTGAACCATCAAGGTACTTTGATAAGAACAGTTTCAGAATATACTAGAGACATTAATGTAAAACCAAGTTTTCTTAGAACTTTTGTGGCCTGCCTCTGATACCGTATTTGCAGAAAGAAAACTATAAAGTTCATCTAAGAGCACTGAACAATTAAAGATAGACATTTGTCCATTAAAAACAGGCGTAACAGTAATATAACCCTTTATCGGCTCTCTCCTGAGCTACTTTTGATCCCAAAATTGAAAAGATTTAAATGTAACTGTTTATAGGGGGGTGGGGGAGGGAAAGTATTTATCTTTAATTTGAGCATTAGTGTACACAAACAATATGTTTCTACTACTCCAGTGCTTCTTAAATTCTCTATATTTGCGACCCAATTTCAATCATAATTTTCATCGCCCCCCATAATGTAACAAAGCATTATATTCAACAATACTATACTTTGACGCGAAACCTGAAAATACGGCTTTAACCTCTTAAGTGATACTGGCGTATATTGAGCCAGTGCATTAATTGACCCTGACGTATATATACGTCTTTCCAAAGTACGATCTTTTCTGCGAACTTCTATCCTTAAAAAATTATTCCGAAAGCTTTGGAATGCAATAAAAAGATTTTGACAGTGTTTGCGAAGTACTTACTTATTTCAGAGCATTTGCTTATTTCTTACTTTTTACCCCCTAATGACCACATATGCTCATCTACGTGTTAAACGGAGACATTAGGGAGCGAATCACGTAATTGCAATCTTAATTTTAGGGATTTATTATAAACTGTACAAATTATCAAGATAAGTATTAATTTTTGTATATAATTTTATATATGCACAAGCTCTTGGGGTCACTGGTAATTGTTAAGCTTGTTCATATCTTAATATTGTTAAAATTAATTAAATACATTGCGCAGTACTGATACATTTATGAGTGTATTATATTAGTGCCAATATGTACTTTATTTTTTGTTATGCCAGAAATGTTTTTTGCTTGTTTTCTTTCAGTATATTAATTTTTTGTAAAAATAATATTTTATTTTCGGCTTTTCAATATGCTCGTGTTTGGTTATAATAACCCTCCTAAAGAGTGGGAAACTACAGTTTGCGAGACACTGTACTACAGCTTTCTCTGTTTTAAACAAGATAAAATGTTAGGTAATTCATATTGCCGTAACCAGGGCTTCGAATTATATATTTTTTTCCATTCCGTTTTCGTCCGGTTCAGATATAATATATATATATATATATATATATATATCGCGGTTCAGTTCCGGTTTTCGTTCCCCCGAAAATAACGGTGTTCAGTTCAGTTCCGAATGAATAATTTTATTTTATGTATATTCTTATTTACAGTAAAAATACAATTCTGTCGTATTCAAAATATGTAATTAAATCAAAATTTAGAGAGTTTCATTTTTTTTAACTGGTATACAATGTAAATTGCTACAATCAACTATCATGTATGATACGGGCGATAAGTAGAGAATGGCGAGTATTAGTACTGTTATCCATATATCAAAATCACATTTGACAACTAGGTTGATGATTCTGGTTTTCCTGTCTATACAGCCTATACAAACATCTCCGAATAATCGCATGTTGAGATGCGAAACATATAACTCTGTCTGGTATTGTTTTCTTTAAAAAATTATTTTTACTTCTCTCTCTAGTTCATTCGAATTAAACCTACTTTCTGCAAGTAGTTTCATGTGAAACTGAAACAGAAAAGTACTCGTGAACATCAAAACATGAATTCGAGAAGCAATGTACATGTAATGGTGATAATTTGTTGGTTGACGTTAAATTAGAAAATATTGATAAGTTGACTGCAGTAACTAAATGACTGAAGATATATCGAATCGAAATAAACCAATATTTTTTTCGGTTCAGTTTTGGTTTTCATTCAGACCAAACTTCCAATTTTCGGTTCTTCTCTGGTTTGAAACCCCGATCGTAGTAATTAACAGTGTAAAAATTAGTTGACATTGCTCTAATGGCATGTAACATTACATATTACATGTAATGTTATACTTTTCTAGTGTAAGGTTGTTCTATTGTATTGACTTCAAAATGAGAATCAGATCGATTGTGATGGGTGATGAAAAATTCTTGATTAGAAATGTTGTTGGTAAACAACACGAAAAAAATCATATTGCTATGCAGTGCGCCGTAATAAAATATCTAGTGAAAAAAACTATTCAATTATTTCGTATAATAGTATTTTTTTAACTTGTTCTGCGTGGGAACTAGTTTGGCATACGCTTCTTCTTCAATTAACGTTTTTTGACGCCTATTGAGGAAAGACTAGAAAATTATAAAAAATGAAAGAAAATTTTTCTAGGCATGGAATTTTTTCACGTATTATTATTATTTATTTAGTGCTTTGATTTTGGAATTTATACCATAACAGTTCAGAGATTAATTCATTTTGTTGTATTTCAATTTAAATTTAAATTTTAAAAAATATTCCAACAAAATTAAAAATTGCGTCCTCGTGGTGTTAAGTATCGTGCTTTGTTCTTACTGCAAAGTGCAGAAGGAATAGATAGATACCTTCACAAATCATATTTAAGAAATAACTGGTATTCAATGTGCAGTAACGGGCTTTGACAAAAGAAACGCTTGAATCGAAAGTTTTGTTTTTCCTATGCGATAACAAGATAGTTACTATTATAAGATTATTTTTATTGTCATTTTAGTGTCATGAAACACTAAATACTCTTATATACTGTGGTGGCGGGGTCCTACCTGGGACCCCGCTCACTCCGCCCGGCGCGTCTCTAAGTGTGGGAGGAAACATAGCATCACCAACAAACGCCATAATAACAAATATATTTATTCAAGTACTGACAAACACTTAAACAATCACAAGTTTAACTATAAGAAGAAACCTAGGAGTGATTCCTAAAACTTCGATTAATCCTAATACTCAATTCTAAGTGAACCCGACTACCAGAAATGGACAAGGAGAACGATCACTAACTAACCTCAGGCCGGTACTGAGTCTACTATCTTAAATCTAATAATTTACACCTTTTAAACGCGCGCTAAGTTCGTGAAGTAATTCTCCGATATTCAACTTACTTGACAGCTTGGCGGCTCCTTCTCTCTTACATCTACAAAACCTATAGACTTTATATAGTCGAACTAATTAACATATATCTATCTCGTTTTTTTTCCTGAAAAGGCTGTGAATTAGTATAAATGCTAGCCCTAAAGTTTCCCAAGAGGATTCGTTCGAAAATCTCGCGAATAGCCCCGTCACAATACTCTTGTCCATAATGCATTCTTACTCTTATTTGCACCATCACTTACATATATTATTCTTATATAACCTACTTCTAGTCCCCCTGAGTTATAGACGATAAATATTATGCTTTCATTTAGATTTGAAATTTTTATAAAAATTTAAAAACGAATTTCTTTTACTATATTAAAGTTTATATTTTAGGGAAGTGTACTAAAATTTCAAAAAATTAAATTTTGAAAAATACATTCACTAGACATCCAATATTGAAAATGTTTTGATGTCAAATTACAATCTCTCTCTCGTATGTCCCTAATCCTTATGTGTGCAACTGAAGTTGCTTGTGTAAAAAACTTGAAGTTTTAGTGAAATTTAAAAATACCCCACATATTCCCATAACACAAATATGAAATGCAAACATTTTAAGTACAATTTTTTATTCTCTAATCTATAAATAACTTTTTCCGACTTCACATTTCAGTATGTGTATTTTCATACTTTCAGGGGTTTTTTTATTTCAAGTTTCATACTTTTTGAGTCTTAGATTTGTAAAACCATACTGTGAGCTCTGAATTCGATCTTTAGTAGTTATTTTTGTACCAAAAAAAAGTTTAAAAAACAATGCAATATGCAATAATTAGATTTAAGATCCATTTTAAGAGGAGTTATAAAGAGAAATATTCGACTTGTAAGGATTAAGACTATATAAATTTTATAACACATTATTTTTAATCAAAGTATTAATTATTTTTTGTTTTATAAATAAATTCTCATTTGAGTTTTTTAATCAAATAGTATAAAAATTGCATAGGCAAATATGAGTCTTCTATTTTTTGTGAGGGTTTTCTCAATATAATATATATATAAATATATTGTTCTTACAAAAATTTATTTGGATTTCAACAGGAGAATAAATATAAAGAAAAATAATAATTCATCTCACTATAATTAATACACTCAAAAATTTACAAAATGTTCATAATTTCATGAAAAATTTAAATTTTATATTTGTAAAAATATTTAAACAATGTGTATAAAAAAAGATTTTACTATAACGAATTCTGTAAAATCAATGTTTAGGATCCAATTTGGTGGGTTGGCAAAATATTTGGCAAATTTGGTGATAAATAAAACTTTTTAGAACTTTTCAGATATGTTATTACTTCCTGTGAAATAATGTCGCTTCCTGTTAAACTGTTATAAAAGCAGATTCTGAAGAAAAAATTGGTTAGATTTTTATTCGCAAACATGCTGGGGAAAACTCGAAAACAATATTGAGCTTAAAGAAAGTTTCTACTGTGAATTTTTATGCAAAGTCTGTGATTAATTTCAACTGATGGAGTCTTCTGGTGCGTTTCCAAGGATAAATATTTTTCTGTGTCTGCCATCTTGATTAAAGTTCATTCAATCGGCAAACACATTGGAATTTCAAAATTGCAACAATATTTTTGTCGAAAATGTATATCAGACATAATGAGTATAGAAAGAAGGTAGTTTCAGAAAAATACATCTAAATATAAATAACCAATTGTAGCATGACATGTGTTAAGTCGATCTCACACATCTAATCCCTTCATACAAAGTAAAATAGCAGCAAGTAGAATGACACGCGTTAAGTTTGTCAATCATCACCTTGGCCTCTTCTGAATGTTTGGAGAGATGTGTACCAGCTAAGGCGGCGTCCTCGTCACTTGAACCTGGTACAAAATTACGACATCTGCCAGCAAAACCCAAGTATACTTCAAAATGCATTATCAATTCTTAAACAAATCAAACCAAAACTAAGCCTATGTTGTATTGAAACAAATGTAAAACTTCCAGAGCAATTTTAAAAAATGTTCAAATATTTTTAGAAGAAATTGATCTAGTGTAAAGCCATTATTCAAGAAATTTTTAATTACCGATCCAAGCTATGACAAATCTAGACAAACTTAACAATGTTTCAAAGAAAGGAAAAGAATAATATAAATACATCAACATATTTTAGTTCTAAAATTGTATCCTGTTGATTCATATAACATTGGTAATTAAATGTATTGAAACATTAAATGTTTTAGTAGATTATCAGTTTTTATCAATCCTAAGATATGTCTATGAAAATACAGCTCTCCTTACTGTATTAAAGCAAACATAATTGCTTTCGACCACTACATTTCGATAAAGTTTTATTATCTTCAGTCATAGTATTCTAATATTGTAACTTTATACATTCCTGAAAGAGATTTTTATTATTGTAAATGTATAATCAAGTCATTAACACTTATTATTTTATTCAGAAATTTCAATTATCCGGGGACTCTAAATCCCAATAGTGATTTATTCATTAGGCAGTAAAAAAAAGCGTCTCAAGGGCCTGTTTTACATTCTTTTAAATATTTATTTTCAAAAAGGGATTTTTATTTAGGAAAATTCAAGAGTTATACAATACATAAAGATATTTCTTCAAACATTTCTAAGATGAAGAAATTGTTTGTTAATTTTTTTTTTCATATTTGGATTAAGGATCAAAGTTTCGTTGAAAAATATTCATTTGAATATGAAATTAGCATTTGACCCTTAATGTACATTATTATTTTTATGAGAATAAAAAAAAATTTTTACTCTTATCACGAATATTAATAATATTTAAACATTTATCACACACAAAATTTAAAAATTGAACATGAAAGATTAAATTTTTGACTGATAGTTAATGTGAATTAGAATCATAAAATTGACGAATTGCACCTCATGGTAATAAATCAAATGTAATATGCTGCGAGCTAATTCTCTCTTATGTTGAACACAAAACACCACACTTTTTTACAGTCAAATACAAACTGCAACTGAGTAAAAGCACTGATATATTACTTAAAAATGCAGGTGATTAAATTAAAGTTCCACTTTCAAAATGCTGCAAAAGAGAGCGTCTTGTTAGAATGACTTGAAATTTGAACTGAATATATTTGGAAAAAAAAGAGAAACGGTATGGCATAAGAAAAACAGTTCCAAAGTATATTGTTATGTTGATCGGGGTTCAACGATTTTATGCAAATCAGTCGCAAGGAACAAGACAGTTCCTTAACAGCAATGAGAATTCATTGTTGAGAAAACTGTCCTTGAAATACAGGATTCAGCAACAAAATTCGCAGAATATATATCAGAAGGTCTTCACGTCTTCTACAGCACTCAGACACAATTATCAGTGTCTAAACCACACGCATGTAAAATATTATTCACAAGCACAGCTCGTTCTATCCAGCAGCCGAGCTAATCTGTAATTACGGTCAAGGCAAGTCTGCTAATTGCTAGTCAAAACAATACCCACTAATCACTGGTCGAAACAAGACTGATTAGTTTTGGCGACTAAGTTTGGCTCTCTATTTATAGACCTCGCGGATTTTTCTGAAAAGAGCCGCTTGCGTCATAGGTCTTGAAATTAGTGGATTTCTCCACAAATTTCCAGAAAAATCTAGAGGGTCTCGAACTCGCCAAAAATGATACCAACTTGGCTTTATGACCAAAATTTCGCCAGGTTCAAATTGAATCCTGAATATAACGCAAGGGACTGCGTTGCTTGCAAATATATTACAATTTTAACATAAATCAAATGTAATATAGAGTAATATAAATACATTACTCATCCAAATACAAGTTATTTATGCTATTTTATACAAAATTCTATAACAATATCATTAGATAATGCAGTAAGCGGTATAACCAAAAGTTAATTCTGATACAAGTGGCATTTTGTATTGAATAACGATGGCTTGAGATTCACAATAAACCAAATGTAATGTTCAATGTGTATAATTGTTTCGATTTTTTGAAAAGAAAGACAGACCTCCGAGCCATTCAACAGTTGTCCCACTGTTGGTGAAGAGCATATCCACATCAACATGGTCGTACCACATTGAATGGTAAAATCAGTTTCTAGCTGTCTTTGGGTCAAAACCAGCATATAAAGCAACAATAAAAACGCCAATGATTTATATTTTTCTTTCTTTCAAGTTTATTCTGAGCGGTGTTTTTATTTAATTTGTGTACAGGTTTTTGGAAAATGGAACTTTAATTGTAACTAATATGTAGATTGGACTAGTGACACAATATCACAATATCAAAACAATAAATATAATAATATATAGATTTGATGAGTGACACAATATCAGATCAATAAATATAATAATATATAGATTGGATGAGTGACACAATATCACAATATCAGACCAATAAATATAATAATAAATCTATAGATTGGACAAGTGACACAATATCAGACCAATGAATATATACTTACCCATTAAAGTCATAAAGAGATAAACAACGAAAATTTGCTGAAATTGATCAGGAAAAAGGTATTTTGTCATCATTTCGAGATTTCATGGAATTCTATCATTTTTCAAAGAAATATCATCAAATATACCAAATTACATCAGAATTCTGATAATTATATTTTTTTAAATTGCATGTTATTAACACGTTTTAATTAAATTTATATGATTATACCGACAATGTTTTCAGAACAAGAAACGGAAACGTTAACATGCTTCTAGTATCCTTCTCTTCAAATACCCATTTGCCTTTAAGATGCCTTTCAGTTCTCTTCTACATATTCAGATTGACAAATCTAGTGATCGTCAAACGAAATGAGTTTATAAATGTATGCCAGACTTACCTTTTATTTTACAATGGATGTAGAAGAAAGCTTTTACGGCGACAAATAAAACAAAAATAAACTTTTTCACATGGTACGCTCATAAATTGAAGACGAAAACAGATTTTGACGAAAAAAGGGGCTTTATATCCCGTTTTTTATATCTTGTTTTGGTAAAGGAGATAAACTTAATCCGAAGGAAATGTTCTTACATTTTATAGTGACATAACTTATTTTTCTGCGGAAAAAATAAATAGTTGTAAGAATAAGTACTTTTTTTTTCTTTTTCAAAAACTAGAAAAATGCACAGATTTTAAAAGGAACTTCGAACTAAATTGGTAGAAGGCTTAGAAATGGCTTCATGTTCGAAAGTTATCCGTACAGATTTAGGATTTTTTTTCCTGGGATTTGGTACTTTTGCTTCATTTTTTAAGTTTATTTGTTTTTTTCCTCCAAAAATCCCAGTGAAAATGACTTAATGTCAGTAACGAGATTTATACGTTTTAATTTATTCCCAATAAAACTTACGGGGTATAAGATTGCTAAGAACAACTATTAGTAAGTAACCGTTCATTTTTGTTTGCTTAGATGCAAAATAAATTAACAATATGAAAAAAATACATAGCAGTACATAGATTTTAGGATCAATATATAGTTTGTGCTGG
This sequence comes from Trichonephila clavata, assembly GCA_019973975.1. Taxonomy (NCBI): domain Eukaryota; kingdom Metazoa; phylum Arthropoda; class Arachnida; order Araneae; family Nephilidae; genus Trichonephila; species Trichonephila clavata. The sequence continues at coordinate 109,172 of BMAO01024125.1, forward strand.
ATCTATATGGTTTCTTCCACTAACCCCTTAGGGATTCCTTTTGGGCCATCATTTGTTCAACTAACTTTCTACGAGGAAAAAAAGCGTGAATATGCAAATTAAGTTATTATATATATTCTGTATCCACGAGTTTAAGAGTTAGTTAAGTGAGAATTGAAGGTTAGTGAAGTGAAGATAGCTTGGATGTGAAGTGAATAGATGAGAAGCTAGCACACCGGCAGTAATACGTATACGTAAACAGTGTACTACGCGAGAAGTTGGAAATTCGGAAAATGCTTAGTTCCACTATTGTAGAAGGGTTTAAGGTCACGTCTAAAAGATAAAAGGATTGCAAGAGTTCAGGTACTGTGATCATATTTCAAATAGAAGTGGAGAGTTAAATTATTAGCGGGTTTCTAAACTAAAACAAGCTTTCTATAAGTTATCGTAAGAATAGATTTGCATGATTGTATATATTATCCCCACGCTATCTTGTCTCACCTCCGTCCTTTAATTGATCAAATTTATCTTAATTAGAGTGTTATTTGTGACTGTGTTGAATATAGAGATAAATAAATAATTGAAGTTCATCATGTCGTCTGATCATTTAGTTCCTCCCACACATCTAGTTGGGTCACAGGGAATAAGGATTGTAAATTCCTCATAAGTTTTATCAGGTATTTGTTTTCATTTGTTGAAATATACAGTAAAAACTGTTTTTGTGCGCAGATAGGGGCCGCCTAAAAATATTAGAAATTTCATAAATACTTACATATATCAACAAATTTTGTTATACTACAGAAAAATGTTTTTATACGGCGAAGAGGAACCGCAAAAAAAAGTTGCACTTAGAAAAAACGTCAATTATTTACGAAATTTATGAGCAAGTAATTCCAACGAAAAAAAAGTAATGAAATTACACATGAAAACAATTTAAAAGCATTTAATTTCTCTTGCATCGAGATTTTTTCAAAATGCACATACTTAATCCACTGCTATTTACCAAACTTCAAAGCGAGCATCTTCCTGTGATAGATTAGTTCAAAATCACTTTCGTCACTTGAAGATACACTTTCAATTGGTTTATTTTTCGCTCCATAATGTAAGTGATAAGTGTTTGTGACGACAGTTAATTGGTCAATTGCTTGTAAATGCCACGATAACCAGATATGGTGACTGAAATTCCCTCGAAATTGGTATCTATTTTAAGAAAATGCATTTTCGATTTTTTGAAAAGCTGGATCCCTGCATAAATTTTATCCGCTCTCAAAAAATACGGTTTTTCTTGTCAGTATTTATAATCTATCAAATAATTGATAATGTCACAGTCGTTGAAAGTTTCTGATCAAGCGCTTGTTACTAGCACGTTGAGAGAAAGTAATTGAACGTGCATTGTCGAGACACTGTTTATAACAAATGATCAGAGCTTCTTGAAGTGTGTATATGTACATTGATAGGAAACAATACAGTGGTGCCAAAGTCGTTGTAATTTATTTGGAGTATAAAAAAGATCGCACAAAAATGAAATCGCATAAAAAAGGACAGCACAAAAACAGGTTCTACTGTACTTTATTATTGCACGAAATTACACCTACCGAATAACTTAAATCATTTGAGAGAAAACACAATAAAATATATTATTACACAAATACTGAATAAGTAAATTACTGAAATAAGTAATAATAATATATCCGAAGAACATTTTTTTTTTTATCATTGGTCCCAATGTTAAAATTTTTTGCTTTTTTTATAAACGTTCTTGTTCGCAAAATCGCGTTCTGCATTTGTTCTATATAGAACAAATGTATACTTATTCTATACAGAAAATAGCATATAAGCCAATAATTAAACACGACAAACACCAAATGAGGAAAAATATTTCTCTAAGTCAAGGAAGGGCTAAGAAAAATTTTACCTACTCTTACAATTAATTCACAGTAAATAAGAAAATGAATTATATTAAATAAAGGCCTTATATAGTATAATTCTGGATAATCAAATGATTTGTTTTTGATTTTCATAGCATTTAATATGCTCAAAATAAAAATATTAATCTGTCATCAATTGGATTATATACTTTCAGATGAATATTGCTTGGCAGTGGTATAGCGTACACCCCCGTATCGCTGGAGGGCCCAAACCCTGACTGAAGCCAAGTAGTGCCTGTGGCTCAAAATCTGACATTGCAGGTGGGTTCTTTTATTCCCCATTGCGCCTCTGTTGCTTGATTTCTTTTTCACCATACTATTTAAAAGAAATCTTTGAAATTGTTAAACTTATATAAATTTTAAAAAAAGTAACGTAAAACATTTTTAAAAAGTAATAATCTATACTCGTTAAGAAAACTTTTTTTCCCTCGTAACAAATTTTTCTTTTTTAAAATTAAAAGCATTTATAAATCCCCTTACACCACAAAGTAGGCCATTTCTTCAAATTTTAGGCATATTCGGAAACGTGATTTTGAAAAAATGTATAAGGGAATATGTTTTATAATAAATAGTGTCACAGTAATTAGAATATACATATAAAATTATTTTAAAAATATTAATACAAGAAAAAATGATTTTAATGCCAATTTTTTGCTTAAAAATTTTAAAAAATTAATGACATATTTTCAAAACGTTATCTTTTTTATGAAAAATGCTTCTGTAATAATAATATCTTCCCTATATAATACGTATTTTTGCAAAGATCCTGAACAAGGATTTTTGTCATATATAATCTAGGAGTGGCTGCCTTCATATATTCATATTTTTCAAGAATTCTATTCCTGGATCTGTAAATAAGTCTTGTCTATGAATAATAAAATATTATTATAGAAGCATTTTCCATAAAATAAAATAGCCATTTTTTCTTATTTTTTCCCAAAAAAATTACATTTAAATAATAATTTTATATATATGTATATATATATATATATATATATATTATAACATTATTCTCAAAACAATTTTTATATATATTTTCTTATTCAAAAGAGACACTAAATATCAAAGATACTCCTCAATATGCCTTTTCAAAATCAAACTTTGGAACGTAGTCCCGATACCGTACAACAGTGATTCTTAAGTATTTGACCACCACGACTCCTCCCCCCCGCTCCTTCATGTATCAGCTGACATAGCGGACCCCTAAAATTTTGAACACCCCTTTCTGCCTCCCAACACATGACTGTGAGTGATTTAAAAAATCCTCAGTATTCTTAAGATTCTGCTATTTATAGACTTTTTTAACACTTCTTTTTTCCCTTTAAGGTAAATGTAAACATCCAATTATATATGTATAAATAAAATTATTATGAAACTATTTTGAATTAAATAAATAGTGTAGGCGCAAATAAATAAATAATACAGGCGCCATTCTATTAAGAAATCAAGATGAATGTAATCCATTGGCGTAGCTAGTACTGAATGGGCCCTGTATCAAAATTAATTGAGGCTACTTTTTGGAAAATTAATAAAAGTGAACAAATTAATAAAACTTAATTGAAAGTATCAAAATGTTGCAAGATTGGGTCCCCTGTAGCTTGGGGCCCGTATTATTGATATGGCCGATAAAGAGATAACTACGCCCCTGATGCAATTGTTAACGTATTGGTGCGTTATGCGTGTGAATATATATTCAGTTCTTAATCTTTGCACATGTGTTTCTACGAAACATTTTTTTGAAAATTATACATTTTCAATGGCTATGTTTTTCAAATAGTAAAAATTGAATTAATATTATTAATCGAAGTACATGACCTAGTAAATATTTTTATTGGGGACAAAGACTAGTCTAGAATGACACATAGTCGCCTATTCGGTATAGTGGTTAACGACGCTGACTGGTGTGCCGTAGGGCCTGGGTACGAATCCTCGAGAAGACATGGATGTTTATAAATGTATAGAGCCATTGCGGCATGGGGGTACTTTGAATAACCATAGAGTTGCAAGTTCTCTCGAGAGGTTGGTGGAAGGGGAGAGAAGTGGTAGGACCCCTCAAAATGTTGGTGGAACCGAACTAAATCATACTGTCATACTGGGGTTCATGGCTACGGCCAACGACAGACATACATCTAGCCCCTTGCCATGGTGGATTTCGTGGGCCTGAATATGATGCAGTCGAGATCAGGTGGCATAAGAAACCACAACAATAGGCTGACACATTTTTAAATTTTTCCACGGTGTCTTTCAGAGTCTGTAAAGTCAGAAAATTTTAACAACAGACTAGAAACCTTTGCTGACCCCCTAGAAAAGTGCAGTGGGCCCCCGGGGTTTCGTGGATCACTGTTTAAGAATCACTCCCTTAGAAGATTTCTCGAAATAACGAACAACATTTTGTTTTCTCTTTTGCTTTCTTCCAGTTTACTTTATATATTTCCCTTTACGTCAGCGTTTCTCGAACTGTGAGTCATGATAACTCTACGAAAGGGGGAGCGAGCCTACTAAAAAGTCGAAAACAAAAAAAAATATTTACAAAATTATTAATTTACTGAACGTAAACAAACAAAAACATTCTGACAAAGGAAAATAAAATACATATTAAGCTGATATAATACACTTATAAATGTATCAGACTACATGATGTATTTTATAATTAATTTATAAAACTAAGTTAAGAACAATTTTAATAATTACCAGACCCCATGGGCTTGTCATATATAAAATGATGCACACAAATTAACACTTATCTTGATAATTTGTACTTTTTTTTACTTTTTTAACTGTCGATTAAAAGTTACGTGATTCGCTCCTCAATGCCACCGTTTTGCTCGTATGCAAGTGTATGGGGGATATTGGGGTGGGGGGGGGAAGAGTATATATGGATATCCTCTGATATAAGTCAATCTTTTGTAAGCAATGTCAAATTCATTTTATTGCATTCCAAAGCCTTCGAAATAATTTTATGAATAGCAGTGAACAGGAAATATCGTACTGTGAAAAAACGTATATATACGTCCGGGGCATTTTATGCACTGCTTGAGCGAGACGTTTATATACGCCAGCGGCACTTATGAAGTAAAAGTCGTATTGTAGCTTTAACGTCAGAGCATCGTATTATGGAATTTAATACATTGTTATTGTATTGAACGGAAAGAGTGAGTGAATATTAACGTCCCACTGTTCAGCTACACCAAGGCTTTTGGGGACGGTTCGCGTATTTTTGAACCATGGTCAAGTGATGCAGACGACACCTGAACTGGCACCGCCCCCCTCTCCTAACTACCACACCACACCAACGGGAGGACGTTTGAGCTCTCGACAGATTTAACGTGCATCGCTCCCCTACACGGCGGGTCTTCAGTGGTACTATGATCGAACTTATGAAACGCTTTGTATTGACGGAAGGCACGACGAAAATTATGATTGAATATTGTGTCATAAGTAGTGAAAGTTGGAGAAGAACTGCCTTAGAAGGATTCTAGAAATAGCAAACCACATTTGGTTTCTTTTTTGCTTACCTCCAGATTACTTTATATGTTTCCCTTTGCGTGCGTAAAAATGGACATTAAGTAGTTTCCAAGGAGCTCAATCAAATACTTTGCATTAGTGGCTGTCCGAAGTAGACGAATCGGTTCGCCACTCCGATATTATTATTCAAATGAATGCGATTCCACAGACACAAATCAAGACTGGTTTCGTGAGTCTCTTAGATTTAGGAGAAGATCCTGTTGCCTCTAATTTGTAAGTTAGAGAGCTTAATGCTCTTCATTTAGTATACAGAGCTGTTCATCATAAATTAAATATAAGGTTTTGGTCAAGGCTAAATTCCTCACATTTTAGAAGTCTGGAAGAAAACAATACAGTGAAAATCGCGTTTAACGCGAAACTGAGGGAATTGAAATAATGTTTCGTGTTAAAGGAGATTGCAAAAAAAAATAATAAATAAATAAATAAAAAATTGGCAGTTATAGAGACTTTTCATAGAAGTGAAAACTTAGAACATTTAGTATTAAATTTTGAAATTTCATAACGTTTGAATTAAAATTATCAACATCAATCTGGTTTTCACATCTATTGACACTCCGAGCAACAACTAAATGCATACGTTTATATGGTTTTTTATTATTCAAATATATTACGGGCTGAACAAGATCATGACAAGATATAAATACAATTCATTTGAAATAACAATTAACATACAATCATATTATTTATGGATAGTATTTGTATTTACTTAAATTTCAATGTACTTGATTTTTAACATTATTTTAATTGTTTGCATCATTGTCATCATTAATTTCAACAATACTTAGACTTTTTGTACTTGCAATTATTTCATTTTGTTCTAAAAAGTTATAATAGGCTTATGGTAACTAAAGTAAGAAAGGAAAATGTTTGATTCAAATTTATCTATGTATCGCGTAAAAACCACATCGATCGTCGTTTTATATTTTGTAGTACTGAGTTTTCGATCATTGGACATATTTAAATTAAGTGTTTCATTTAGGAAATCAATTAGTGGTAGATTTTTATCATCTGCGAAGTTAATATTGAAGTCTCCACTTAAAATTATCGGTACATTATCAGATTTTTTTGCCAAATATTTTTTCGAGTATTTAAAAGAATTCTTTTGTATAAATCATCAAATTTTCGAAAAAAAATTGTTGTATCTGTCTCACAGATTTTCCAGGAGAAATATAAAAGACAACCATTAATATGCATTGCCCATTCTCGGAATCGCAACGAGCAATACACAGTGTTATACACATTGAACTTTTCACTAAACCCATTCAATTTCACGTATAACATATACACAGCACTATACGTCAGCTGTATAGCTACAGCATAACACTGACTGCTATAAGCATGTCAGTGACGCGAACGCACCAGATTTCACCCATCCAAATGTGTATAAGGCGGACAGTACACTGCGCGTGCGCCAGTCAGAGCATTTCGGTGAAGCGAACCCATAAGATTTTTCCCTACCAAAAAGTGCCCAACGCCGCTAAAGTTTTCACTTCAAAAAAACATATTTTTAACAAAATTAAGAGTTTACTAGAGTACATTTTATTTACATAGATATGTATATATGCAAGTATTTAGTAAAAATTAATGAAACAAGAGCAGCTATAAGAACTAAATAAATTTTAATAAAAAATGAAAACTAATAAAAAGTCATAATAAATAATAATAAAGGAAAATGTTTGAAAACAAAACATTTATTGAGTTTTTAAAAAATGATCTAATACTTTTCTCTGCGTTGTCTTTTTTAGCATCAAATTGTCAACACATTGTTGGATGTCGACCATTTTGTTATTCATTTCACCATTGGAATGTGAGTCTAAATAACTGCGCATACTTTTCATGATGTTTCTTATTTAGGATGACGTAGGAACAGGAGCTACATTATTCATTTCATTTTCGTCGTCGGATTCGCCCATGGGATCCCTGTGGTAATTATTAAACGTGTTCTTAACTTAGTATTGTTATAAATTAATTATAAAATGCATTGCGCAGTTGTATATTTATAAGTGTATTATATCAGTGTAACTGTGTATTTTATTTTTGTTATGCCAGAATATATTTATTTGCTTACTTTTAGTAAATTAATATTTTTTTTAAATAATCTTTTGATTTCGACTTTTAAATATGCTCGCGCCCCCTCGTATAGATATCACCCCCCCCCCAATTTCAAAATTTTAACAATACTTACGAAATATTTTTCTTGTGTTCAAGAGAATTATTTTTCTGTGCTAATTTCTAACTAACAGTTATATTTTCCTTTTATATGAAAATACTAGAGGAAAGAGTATAAAATTATAAATATGAAAATATTCCATTTTTTTTTCAATATCACTTTAAGATGACGTATTGTCAAATATTGAGATACAAGAGTAAAAAGAGAAATAACAAACTTTGAATTCACGTTCATTTGCTGCTAATAATACATTTCAGTAAATAAAATATGATTTAACTTAAAAACATATCCTTTTGTTTTAAAGGATTTCTCCAAGCTTTTCGACTTTCAGTTCCATATGCATCAAACCAAAGTTCATTAATATTTTTGTCATCTTTAATCCCTCTCAAATAAGACATTTCCAGCGAAGGTTTTATCTCAAGAGAGCTATTTTCGCTTACAATACTCTCTACTAGATCTTATAAGATATATTTTTTAATACAAATTAACATGATCTCAACTATTTCAAAAAACAATAATTTTTGATTTTACTTATAAAACCTCTGAATATAAAAGGAAATCTATTTATATAAATAAAATAATTTTTTTAATATTTTATAAATAAGTTATTTTTAAGAATATTTTCTGTAGCTAATGTTAGCTACACATTTGTAAGAAACAGGCCGAAATTTCAAGAAATAGTTTGAAAAATTTAAAACAAATAAAATTGTAAGATCTTTTGAAGAAAAGCTTGCATTAAATATACTAGTTTCACCAAATAAATTTTTTATATGTTTTGTGTTGTAGAAAAACACACACACGCACAAATTTCCTTTTTTTTTTCTTGGGGTAAAAATAATATTTTCCTTAAATTTGTTCATTTATTTATGATACCTAGTAGAGCCATCTATGTGAAGAAATCTGAACTAATTTATTTTTTCCACTAAAAGAACAGTTTTTTTTTATTGATCTACACTTTAATTTTTGTAACGATTGAATAATTTCACAAGTGTATTAAATGAAGTAAAAATAATGAGTTTCAAAAACTTTTACATCGACTTTTACTTTTATCAACAACAAAAAATTATATATTCTTAAAAAATGAAACATAGCTGTTAAAAAGAATTAAAACATTTGTTTTGTCTTGAAATAGTCCAATATATATTAAACATTTATCACACACATATTAAAGTACTGTTTTAACGGATTTTAATATTATGAAAACATTTTATCGAATGCATAGTAGCTAATGAATATTATTCGTGTATATTGTACAAAAATTAGAATTATTTGTTATAAATTATGTCCCTCACTTATAGATTTTATCTGCGGCTTTTGATACCATATTGAACAGGAATTTATTCAACAAAAGGTTTTAATCATCTATAATTATATATTCCTTTTTTCTTCCAACCAAAATTTTAATCTTACAATTCCGAAGATTTATATATGTGCATATGTGTAGATAGATAGATATTTCAAACGTAAAAATACATTTAAAAGATATTTATAAGATGTTGATAGGACACAAAACCATAGACCAGTTTTCCATCAGGTCGCTTTTATTTCTATTGTTCCAATAAATAATTTAAATTTAATTAGTATATATGTTAAAATACACGACCTCGGCAAATTTATTCTTTTTTCCCTAATAAGCTGTATATTGGCAGCCAAGCCTTTGCAGACACGGCAAGTTAACAAATGCGAGAGCCATATCACTATCTAGTGGCGGTTCTCCCTACCAAATTGGACGCTCCAATTAAAAAATTTCCCTTTGTAAAATAATATACAGCCTGCTGTTTTTGGTATATGTCTTACAACTTTTCTTTGTTGTCATATGATGTGTCTCTTGAGATTATTGTTTTATTCGAAATTTAATATGTTCAAGTGCAGAGCACTAACTTGCGATTTTTTTCTCTGATTTGATATAAATATATAATGCTCCTCAGCCCGTATACAAAGTTTTTATGTAACATCAGAATTCGAGCCGAAGAAACACAGTCAATAATACCTCGACTTACGCTACCCCGACTTACCGAACCTGGAGTTAAAAAATTTTTAAATCTCTTTGATCCGTCATTAGTTTGAGGCCGCGGTAGCCAAGTAGTCAAGGTATCAGATTCATAGCTAGCGTATCATGAGTTCGAGCCCAGTACCACTGAAGACCTGCCGTGTAGGGGAGTGATGCACGTTAAACTGTCGAGAGCTCAAACGTCCTCACGTTGGTGTGAGGGAAGGAAGGAAAGGGGAGTGCCAGCTCAGGTGTCGTCCTCGTCACTTGACCGTGGTTCAAAATTACGCGGTCCGTCGCCAAAAGCCCCCGTGTAGCTGAACAGTGCGTCGTTAATATTCACTCACTCATAGTCATTATTTTGAGTGCTACACAACTCGATTACTAATGTACATGTTCAAACGTATAACGTGAAATCGACGCTTAGTCAAAATAATATTTTTTGTGTAGTTGTAAAATAATTAAGGCAAGACAATAAATTTAGAAGTCTATAGCGATAACGTTCAATATTGCTGGGTCCCACACTCGGATATTTACAATCGATGAGCTCGTAGAAATGCATGAATAGGAGCAAGACATTGTGAAGAACTTTTTAGGCCCAGTTCAATTAGAAATCGAATGACGGTTAAAAATAACAGAAGGCCTCGGTTTAATAGAAAAAGGGTTACAAATTCAAGAAATATAGACTCCAACGAAGAGCGTAATTTTTCAACAAGACAAGAAACAAAAAAAAATTATCAACATGCAACGAAGAAATTTTGCTGAAAGAAAATAAATCTTTGCGTCGGCAGACTAATTTGTTAGATTTTATGAAACCTTCAACATCTATATACCTTCAGTCCGCCATTTGTATTTGTGCCATCTAAGATTTTAAAAAACATATTTTTTTTTAATTTGGGAAAATTTTTTTATCGTCTCCGGTCCCAACTAAAAAATTTTATATATATTTACATGGGAAATTATACCCTGACTTACGCGGTTATCACTAAGTCCCCCCACCCTATTGTGTAAGTTCGGTTATTACTGTATTTATATATTCGCGATCACAAGTGACCGCGGTAGCTTATTGGTCAAGATAATGAACTCATGGTTGGCGTATCATGAGTTCGAGCCAAGAACTTCTGAATATCCACCACGTAAGGAGACGACTCGCATTTAATCTGTAGAGAGCTTAAACGTCCTCCTGTTGGTATGGTGTTGTAGTTAGGAGAGGAGAATGCATGCTCAGGTGTCGTTCTCGTCACTTCACCATGGCTCAAAATTACGAGCTCTGTCGCCAAAAGCCCTTAATAATGACATAAAAGAAATTACATCAATTTATTAGTCGGAAGGAATAACATCTCTTTCAAAATAGCATACAACTTCAATGGTTTTTCCAATTCATAAAAAAAAAAAAACACGCACTATATATAATTTTTTTTGTGTAAAACCTTCAGAGCTGTTATGGAAATTTACTTTATACCATCAACTGACTCAAGCCAATGGCAACCAAAAGGCGGTTGGAAACGTGAAAGTAAGAAAAAGTTATACGATGCCACATCGGGTGAATGCAGAGTTTGTAGAGAAATGCATTTTCAGAAATTGTTGAAAATAATGACATTATATGAAAAGACAAAGTAGTGTGATGTAATATTTAAGAGCTATCTTGCCACAATTCAAGTAAGCCGCGGTAGCCTTATGGTCAAGGTAACGGATTTATTGCTGGTGTGTCATGAATTCAAGCCCAATACCACTGAAGATCCGCCGTGTAGGGGCGCGATTCGCGTTAAAGTATCCGACTAAACTAAAACTGTGAATTTTGCCAAAAATTGACAATGTTTTTATGATTTTATTTTATGGGCCATCTTATTAGCTTTATAAAAATACCGTTTATCATTTTCCGTTCACTAGAACAAAAACTACAAGTGTTTTAGTCAAAGCAGATGTCATTACTTTAAGCAAGATGCCATACTTTAAAACGCGTTTTACTCGAAATCTGATTTTTTGAAAATAATCAAACAGGGTCAGCGATTGCTAAAAAAGCTTTGGACATAATTAACTGAAATTTTTTCTGTAAATTCTGTATAGTAGTAGAATTCTTTTAACACTCAGATTTATCAATCACTGTTTTATTACAAAATTTACAGTCCCTTATGTGAATATAATCACTGTCTCTTTAAGCATTTCCATATAGTAACCGAGATAAAGTGGTCTAGTTTTTGTAAGAAAGAAAATATCTCTTATCCTGAAGGTCATTTCAAAATTGAATAATATAGGAACACATTAGATTGAAAAAATGAAAATTTGTTCATAAACCTTTGGTGCAGAATGGGCCGCGTTTATGCCATTTTTTGACAATTTTGACCTATTTTTTCCCCTTTTAGTAATAATAATTTCTTTTTCTCTTCTTAATTTCAGCACATTTTTCTTAAAATGCACTAAACAAATCTAAAAATAACAAAAAAATCCTCATATCTCCTTTTTTTTAAAAAAAAAAAGTTGTCGCAACCAGTCGGATACCTTAAATCTGTCGAGAGCCCAAACGTCCTCCTGTTGGTGTGGTGTGGTAGTTAGGAGAGAGGGGTGCCATCTCAGGTGTATTCCTTGTCACTTGACTATGGTTCAAAATTGCGAGGTCCGTCACCAAAAGCCGTCGAGTATCTGAATAGTGCGTTTGTCAATATTAATTCATTACTCGAATTCGACTTTCACGAGTACTACGCAATCCCACCTATCGCGTAAGTTCGGGGTATCACTGTATTTATATGTTCGTCATCATAACCACCTGGCAACTGGGGCGTCCAGAGTTCAGGTCAGCTGTACTCAAGTAAACTCTAAGAGATGTTCGAAAAGCCAATGAATCACAATTCGAGGTGAAAACTGCGAAATTAACTGTAGGCGGGAATTTCAGTGAACACAGTTTTATGGAGAAAGAATATGTAATATGAAACTATTAAAATACCCTTAAAAGACCATCGGGATTAAATACTCAATAGCTTCTGGATTCTTTTTTTTTAGAGATGATGCAACCCTTCGGATTTGGAAAAAAGGTAAGTGAAATTCAGTTATACTGCATCGCTTAAACATTACATATCATAATCGATTGTCCTGTGTTAAATATTGTTACGAATTTTGTATAAAGTAATGTAAATAATTTTAGTTTGGATGTGCAATGTCTTTATATTACTCTATGCAATATTTATTTCATGTTAAAATTGTAATATTCACAAGCAACGCCGTCCCTTACGCTATAATGGTGATTCAGTGGGAACTTGGCGAAATATTGGCGATAGAGCCAAGTTGGCATCATTTTTGGCGACCAAGTTGATGACATTGGGGACCATGTTGGCGAGTTCGGGACCCTCTGGATTCTTCTAGAAATTAGTAGAGAAATCCACTAATTGCACGATCTATGACGCGAGCACATCTTTCTGGAAGTTTCAGCCACGGCTATAAATAGAGCAGTACTCGCCGCAACAGTCAGTCTGGTTTCAACCAGCGAGTAGCGAGTCTGGCTTGGACTTGCAATTAGTAAACTTGCCTTGATCATGACTAGTTCGGCTGTGCTTGTGAATAAGCTTATATATACGTGTATTTTAGATACTGATAATTGTGTCTAAGTGCTGTTGAAGGTGTGAAATCCTTCTGATATTTATTTTGCGAATTTTGCTGTTGAATCCTGTGTTTTGTAGGATCGATTTTCGACAATAAATACTCATCGCTTTTAAAGAATTGCCTTGTTGTTTACGACTGATTTTGCATAAAATCCTGGAACCCCGATCTAAGTAACAATATTTATGTATACCATCTTGAAGGTTGGATTTGGGGAGTATTTTCTAAGTATATGGAATTCGTATACGAAAGTAATGGTTATACTCTTATTTTATCATAGTCTTGCGATATTATCTCTTGCAGATATTTGATTGTAGAAGTTTTTTTCTCTCGTAGAAATTAAGCTTATAATTATGCTTATTATCGCGAGCGTATATCACTAATTTTTTAATTCACAAATAATTTGTTCCTTGTTTTCCAGCTATACGGAATAACGTTCGCACTTTATGGAAACGATTTTGTTAGTTAATTTTTATCTATAAATGCAGTATTTTATGGGAGCGATTTGCAGCTCTCTGATAGCCATGGCTCTTAACAATAGTTCTTGCTCGAATTGTCCTTGAAAGTAAACTTTTTCTTAGTACTGTCTGGCCAATTTTACTCCATTCATCTCGAAACGTTCAGTATTCTTGTATGTCGCTTTCCTAAGACTCGTTTTTATAAACTGAAAGCACAAAAGTACATTGCAGGAGCGTAGGGGTGGGAGAGGGGCCATGGTAGCCTAGTGGTCAAGGCATCGGATCGTAACTGGCGTGTCATGAATATGAGCCCAGCACTACTAAAGAACCGCTGTGTAGGGGAGCTATGTACATTAAATCTGGCGAGAGCTCAAACATCCACCCGTTGGTGTGGTATTTAGGAGAGGGGTATCAGCTCAGGTGTCGACCTCGTCCCGTGACCATTGTTCAAAATTACAAGGTTCGTCGCCAAAAGCCCTCGTGTAGCTGAATAGTGCGACGTTAATATTCACTCACTCAGAAGCGTAGGGTGATTTATAATATTTATTTCATCAAATGGGATACACTTTATTCCTCTTTCTGATTCTTCCTTTTGCTAAATAAACGGCAATTGACTTAGACGTGTGACTAGACGCTTTGTCCATACGAAGCTGAAATTTATCAATGTCATCTCCATACAAATCTGTGGCAGCAGTAGCCAAGTGTTCAGGGTATCGGATCATGGCTAGCGAGTCATGAGTTCGATCCCAGTACCACTGAAGACCCACCGTGTAGGGGAGCGATGCACGTTAAATCTGTCGAGAGCTCAAACTTCCTCCCGTTGGTGTTGTGTGGTAGTTGGAAGAGGGGTTCCAGCTCAGGTGTCGTCCGCGTCACTTGACCAAGGTTCGTCGCCAAAAGTCCTCGTGTAGCTGAACAGTGCGACGTTAATATTCACTCACTCCATATAAGGTTTGAATTTCTTCAGAAATTGGTTCTAAAATATTCCGCTGATAGTAGAGTAAATTAAGTTTGGCTTTACTTGGGACCTTGACATTTTTAATTTGCCGTTGTTAGAAAATCCTACAAATATCATGAATCCCTTTAGGAACTCCACTGTAAACTGACGTCTCCAACTAAAAAGTAATTTATAAGTATTTATATGCGAAATTATACCCCGACTTGCACTAATTCGATTTACATGGATATTACGCAGGCCCACCAATCGCATAAGCTTAAGGTATTGCTGTATATCAAATGAATACAGGCATTGTATCTACTCGCGTTTATTTGACTATAGAGACTTTTTATATAACAATTTAGTACTTATGTCTTGTGTTAGATTATAAGCATAGATAGGTTTAACTATTGAGGTGACTGACTACAAAACCATGATTTTGAAATTTTTTATTAATGATTGTTTTTAAAATAACTAGCATAAGTTGTGAATTAGAATATACACAAAGAGGTTTCAAGAATGTAGTTACAAGAATAATTATATGAATGCAACCTTCTTTAGTAAAAAATGAAGAAAGAATTACCTATTTTCAGAACATGCTTATATTATAATAATATCGTGCCTACATATAGCGAAGACTTCTGTACTTTCGAAATAATAACCAGCGTTTTTTGTTAAAATTTCTCTAATCTAATGTAATAAAATAGGAATAAATCCACTTCTAAATTATATATTTCAAAATTTTAGTTCAACTCTGATAGAGAAGTAACAGCTTACATAAAGGGAAATTATTATAAAATAATTTTTTATCAAAAGAAAATGTTTCGAAAATATGTCAGTCTTTCTTCATATATTGCAAAAAAATTGCATTTACCTTTCTTCTAATAAGATTCATAAAACAATATCATAAGTAAATTCTAATTTAACGGACACTAAATATAAAATAAAAATATCCATTAGTAATCTTTTCCAAACCGTGGTTCCAGAAATAGTCCTTAGAACTTTACTAGAATTTAGAACCATGATGCTTTAATTTCCTCAAATTAATGCTAAAAATTTTATACTGTGGAACTAGTTTGATATCATGGGGCAAGGCGCCGAACGCTGCTTGGCGCGATAAAGAATCACGCCAAGCAGCGCATGTCGTTGGAATGAAATCCAAAAAGGTGGCCTAGCGGTAAGACTTGTCAGGAAAATAATTTTAAAGAACTGTTTTGAAATTATCTAATTCAAATGAAGAATATATAGGAAGAGATTGAAACTAACCAAGTTCAGTAAATAATGAATATGAATATAATAAAAAGTCATATTTACTAATAATAATATGAAGTATACAATAATCTTATATAGTTTTATAGTAATTATTATACATTTTCATACAGTATCATTCAATAATAATTATTTTATATAATTTAACAGTTTTTATAAAAAAGAATAATCGTATTGTAATATAACAAGAATCGTACATATATAAGAATACTCATTTAATATTGTAAATAAATAACAAAATAATTATAAATAAATAACGCATGTAATAATATTTATAAAATATCATTACAAATAACGAATTTATGATTATTACACATAATAATAATTGTATTTTTATTTTTATTATTAATAAAATAATTACATAATATATAATAATATTGATAAGTGGCAATTAAAAAGTACTGAAAACTTGCTATGGTTCCGAAACCTGCAAGTTTCTTCAATGAATTTCATTGAGCAAAGAACGTTAAAAAAACATTTTTAAAAAGTAAAATAAATTGCTAATAAACGATTTATGGCAATAATTAAAAATACAACACTCATTCTTTTTTTAATAAAATATCCTAGTACTCATTTATATTAGAAATATCCTTATTCAAAAAGAGCATTAAATAAAACAGAAGACGACTGAAATAATAGTTTGATTCGGAGTTGTGATGAAAATGGTTCAATTGTAAAATAAATCGAATTAAAATCATCTGAAATTAATAGGATTACTGCGGGAACAAAGCCAATAAAAATTATTTCAAATATACGTTATCTCCATGTCAACCACATCGCCACAGGAAAAAATTTTAAGGTAACCATATTGTAATGTTATCGCCCATTTTGACAATATAAACAACAACTTAGTGCCTGCCCCGTGATATCAAACTAGCACCCAAATGTTAATCATTAATTCAGGGCTATTCGTAATTTCGGGGTCTAGTAAATTAGACTTTTTTCCACATTCTGGAAATTCTATAATAAGAAACTATATAAAATATCCATAGTTAGAAATGACATATTTTGTATTTCGCAATTAAACGTACTATTAACAAATTATTACTCACCAGTTAATTAAAAATTTAAGTTACTAATAGAAGTTTCATAATCGTTTTGATTCCCGATTCCAAAAAAATTCTTTTTCGACAATATACACAGAAGAAAATATAGCGTCGTTCCCAATAGCTGCATAAGGTTTGTTTTCAGTCTTCAAGAAAAGTAAAGCATTAGAAAATCTAACAGTTTTGATATGAGTTGTTGTTTCAACTTCTGCATTAAAATTGCTATTCATTTACAAATTTTCAAAAATAAAATTTTTTTGAAAAACCGTACGCATAACAAACTTTACTTTTTTCAAGAAGGAGAGAAAATTAAATCTCTTAATGTCCCTTGCGTTGTGGAGTGGAATGAGATAAAGGAAATACATTCAAAACAAACTCATTAGGTTACACTCATGGCTCGTCTGCAAATGTGTTGTTGTCGTTGTCATGCCCTTTCCGAAGGGAAAGAATGAAAGCTGCCAGAGCCTGAGGTAGGTTGGACTTATACACGATAGATGGCGACACCATCTATCTCTCCCTTCAGGAATGAAACTGGAAAAGAGGGAAATATTCTCTAGCCCCGTGCACCCGTGGTATCTGCTGCGACCGCCCACCAGACATTCGGATCCACTGGTTTAACGAGCAGATATTCCGTGTGCACTCGGAGGGGCATCTCTCGAACCCAGGTTTCCTTTCAACTTCGTGCTAATCTGCACCAGTAAAATTTAATAATAAGCCTTTTCTCGCCGAGCTTTGCCACTTAGAAGAAAAGTCATTTTCTGTACTGGAGAAAAAATGTCACTTAAAAAGAAATTCATTTTTTTCTTATCCAAAATAATAAACAAATTATAAAATCACGCAATCCCTTACTGGCCATGGTAATTTTAAAGTGTACCTCACTGGATTCATAATGTGTCCTTCCAAACTTTGTGACTGTGTTGTTAGTGGGGAGCAAAGTGTTGAGCATCTAATCCTTTTTTGTTCAAAATTTAAGAAAGAAAATACCGGAAAGTGTCAAACTGCATGCTCTTAAAATCAAATGATTTAATCTTCATTGATTTTTATTTTGTAATTTTATTTCTCTATTTTTGTAACTTTATTGGTTTTGTTTCGTAATTGTTTCATTTAGTAATGCATTTTTGTCTTTTTAACTTATTTGTTTTTGTTATTGCATTATTTCTTAACCTTTGTTTTGTTATTTACTTTTTATTTTATCTGCCTTATTTTGTTTGCTTTACTTACTGCTACAAGCCCAGCGTGATACTTGTGGTGCACGGGGATTATTTTATTTGTCTTCAATAACAGGAAAATTAATAAATAAAATAATAAAATAGAATAAAAACAATTTCAGTTGTTGAAACAATTCGTTGATTCGGGGTTTATTTGTATACAGAGACCTTTTCGCATTTATTTTAGTTGGTGAAAAAAGAAAAATGTGTTAAATCAGGAAATTTATTAAATAGAGACTCGGTAAATTGGGGTCCGATTGTACTTTAATATTTGTAGCAAAAGAGGGGCTTATTGTAATGGGTCGTGAATATTTCAAACGAAGTTTTCAAACCTTCTCTATTTAAAGAAGTACACCTTTTTGCAGTATATGTTCTAATATCAAGGCATTTAGAATCAATCATCAGCTATTTGAAAGGGATGCAAATGAGAAGTAAGCGCTTACCAAACGAGAAAATGAATTTTGCATTCTCTCATCACTCACGATCTTCGAATTCGAAGTTTCACGAACCAAAATGAGTCAAGAATTCATTTCTCTGCCTCTTCCTATTTTATCACTCCTAGCGGGGAAATGGTTGGCATAAATTCGATTGATGTTCATGTCTTACCACCCCCACCTCCTGCAACACAGAGAGGAAGTAATTTTTGTGCAGACCGCAAAAGATTTCCCTCTAGGCCCTCGTATGTTCAGGGGGTGGAAAAGGGGTGAGAAAGCTCCCCCAAACAAAATAAGAGTTCCAGAGAGCAGTAAGAAACTCATTTTGTCTTCGTACCGAGTCTCCAAACATGGATAGAAAAATTCGGAAATGATGTCCGCGATCTGAATTTTAAGTTCTTTGCATGAAGAACAATACAGAGGAAGAAAAATTGCATAAAATAGATAGATGCGTATTGCATCTTCTTGAATAATACTTTTGGAAGCAAAGTGCAAAGTATTTATTTAAATATCAATACTGTCAGATTTTGCAACTTTTAAAAATGTTTCATTAAAAAAATTAATGAAAATTAATTTTAAATAAATATTATCTTAAGCTATGATTTATAATTATTTCTGATCACTCACAAGATAAGTTATTAACCTCCCATAAACAGACCAAGTTTTAATCCCTTAGAATTCTCGGTTGAGTTAATTCGATCATGTTACATACAATGCCCAAAGTATGCACTAACGAGATACCGTAAAATCCGGCGTATAAACGCGCACTTTTAACTCAAAAAACAAGATCGAAGTTTACGAGTGCTTGTTATATGCTGGGTAAAAAAAAGGATGTGCATAGAAAGAAAAATTAAGACTTCCTCATCGATCGGAATACAGTTTACTTAAAACAAATGATATTTCTAATTAACTTTAAGTGTTGTAGTTCTAGAAGTATATAATTTTTTCATAATCTTGTGATAATATCTCGAATAAAGGACTTCAAAACATTATAGCATTGCACACATACATTTCAGATTCCTTCCTAAAAAAGGGGGTGCGCCTTATACGGTGAATATACCTGAAAATCAAAAAATGCATCATGAAAGTATGGGTGCGCATTATACGCTGGATTTTACGGTAATTCGTTTGGAGTCGTATTTTACGCTGCCTATTTTTCCCCAATAGGTCTGCATATTTAAAAACTTAGCCTTTGCAGACACGGCACGTCCCCAAACGTGAGAGTCATTTAATGTTTGCACCATCTGGTGGCGGCCTCGTAATCTAATTTGGACGCTTGAATCAATTTTTTTTCTGCTGTAATTTTCACACTCTAATATAAGCGATCGCTGTCTGAACTCGTGAGACTGATTGGGATTTGTTGCCGTAATTTTGTAAATTTAGATAATTATTATAAAAAAGGACATCAGCATTTGGAACGCATATGTTTTGTATAGAAATTCAGGTGAAAAAATTTCGATTTCAGAAACAAATTTGTAGAAAGATTTATAAAGAAATATCATAGCGATATATAAATACATAGAAAAAACGGCAAAAAAAATTTTCTGGAATTCTACGACTCATGGAACGTCATTTTCATAGTTTTGTTCCATCAACATCAAAAAAAGAATCTTCCTTGTGATACCGCCATGTGTACTGTACTAAAAGTAATAGTAAACGAAAAGAGAGAATCGTTGTATGTGTAAATTATTGCAATGTTGGGCTATGTGCAGCCCCTTGCTTCCAAATATATGCCAGAAAATAAAATTGCTTGGATAATTTTTTTTAAATATAAAAACTACTATTATTATTTCTGTTTCAAAAATATAAATTAAAATTTTTACTGATAAAAATAAGGTGTTTTTTTTTCCCTTTCAAAACAGCTAATGAATAATATTAGTTGATGTACGTGCACAAATGCAATATTCGGCTTTTATCTCTGAAATGGAGATCAAAATCCAAAATTAAGAAAAAGGTTTATTTAATTTGTGTTTTTTTTTAACTTTTGGCCCTAACAAGGTTCTAAAATGTGCTTTCTTAAATAAAAAAAAAGACTTTTTCAACGGTTTTTTTCTTCTTAAAATACGTGTGCGTTAAGAGATTGAGCTATGATTTAAAATCATTTTCAATAATGCAGAAAAAAAATCCGTGTCCTCTAATTTTTTAAAAAATTATTTTCAGTGTACAAAGATTATTAAAAAGCTAGATTAAAAAAAATGAATCATTTTCTTGATGTGATACACCCGATCGTCATTAATCGTGGCTCAAAATTACAAAGTCCTCCGTCAGTAGACCTCTTGGATTCTTTAAATGAAATATTAATTTACAATCATTCATTCCTGATGTGAATAACATTTCGGGTAATAATTTAAAAAGTATTTATCGCATTTCACTCAGAAATTTGGAGCTTAGGATAAATTATTAGTTTTTAAGAGAAAAAATAAATTTATAGTTTCATAAACATGTAAACATAAAGATCGTATCAAAATTACATTGTATAACTGTAATATTTTTTGTGCCTTTTATAAAGCAAGTTGTAAAATTAAGGAGTAAAAATTAATTCACCACCCCAATTTGTCAATTATAATTTGAGTAATAATTCATTTCGATAAATGAAAGCTCATTTAGTAATAGTATTTTACGTATAAAATGTGAACTCAACAGTAATAGATGCTTTGTTGCTAATTTTATCAAACATATTAGTTAAATTACTTAGTTGAACAGAAAGGTTTTGCAAAGATCTTTAGTTAAAATGGATTAAAATATTTATATATACTTGAGACAGCCTATTTATCATTATAAGTACATACACTTAAAACAAATAACTTCTTCAGTATAAAACACGATGACTTGCAAAAATTATTTTTAATCTGATACGTAATTATTATTTATTACTCAAATTTTATATACTGACAAACACTTCACAGAAATGCCAAGATAGAGTATGCTGTCACGTACCATTACTGATACAATATTAAGCTAATTAAAATTATTCGTACTAATTAGCAGTATTATATAATGACTAAGTTCTAGAAAAGCGTTACACTTTACAGGTGAGATTCTTTAAAACAAATAAATTTGAAACAATATGGGCTAAAATATATAATGCATCAGTTTCGCTGTTAGTAATTTATACAGTATATTTTGGTACTCTTGTATTAAATTATTAAAGTAATTCAAGTTAACAAAGTAATATATGCATAGTAATGTAACTAATATATCATCAGATATGCAAGTTATTACATTACGTAAATATTGCATTATATTAAATTAACTTTTGAAACGAACAGATTATTAAATTACATCAGAACTTTGTTAATGAAGAGGTTATACAGCAAAGGAAGTAAACAAAATTTTGGGATACATTTAATTAGTGTATATATTTAATGAGAATATTTAATCTATTTTAAATTAGAACACTTCTGCTTTACGCAAATGTAGTTACACAAGCTTTTTACAAAGTTACAATACTTCTGAAACAATTATATTGTATTCGAAAATTATGTCGGGTTCATTTGTCCAAATATTTTATTACAAAATTCTCTTTGAATAGAGAAACAATTTGAAACTAAACGGATATTATTAATATACGGGAGGGGATGATACAGATTCATGAAAATTTCTTGTAATCGTTAGGTGTTGGGAAAAATATTTTTCGAATAAAATATTTAAAAAATATATCATTTCTGGAATGCTATAAGTTGTAGTAATGTACAATTAACTTATTTGATCTGAGATATGTCACACACACACGGCACGCGCAGTCATGTTCTATTTTGTAAAATTGTTTCATTTGTAGTGGTGATATCTATATAAGGCACTAACTGCCTCCGTACTGAAGTGATCGTTTTGGTTCAGAGGTAAGTTATGTGCCAACGGAACGGAAGATACACAGAACGAATCGCCTTCATTGGTCACCCTAATAACTTCGAACAAATGCAACCTTCGCGCTGCAGTCGTGGTGCCATCTATCCACCACAAATGCAACCACATCCGTCAGTCACATGACGCAACCACAAGCCGTCACACCCAAAAATGACGTAACAGACAAGCCGTCACAACCTAATGACGCAACAACTAACACGCTCGCCATAACAACGATATCATTCGTTCACCTGCCAACTCATCGGTAGGGGAGAGTGTGGCGGTGGTATCCATATAATCCCCTAAATACCTCCGGACTGAAGTGATAATTTTGATCTAGGGGTTTTGTGCTTACTGAACGGAAAGTACCAAGAACGAATCTCCTTTACCTTCGTATCAGATTTTACAATTTCAGATCTAAGAATTTTATTTGACTCCTCTCTATTATTTCTGAAATTTAACAGGATTTAGAAGACAAAAGGCCATGAACACTAATTGGAGGCAGAAATATTTCTTGTTGATTCGTGTGTTTGATTTCCGATGCCATTAAATACTCGGCCGTGGTGAAAAAGTAGTCAGGCTCTCAAGTTCACGGCTGGTGTTGCCGAGTAGTGTGTTCGAAACATGGTGTAACTAAAGATCCGAAGTGAAAAGAATTTGATGCGCCTATGGTCTGCCGAGGCTCCAAAACTCCAGTTAGTGTGATGTGGATAGAGTAGGGAATTTTACACACACACACAGCTCAGGTGACGTCTTTGTAACTTGACCTAGGTTCAAATTACGAAGATCATCCCCAATAGCCCTTTGGTTGCTTAAAAGTGCGATGATGTAAATTAAAATCAGTCAGAAAAGCTATTAAATATCCGCCATATAAAATAAACGATGCATGTAAAATTTACCATGGTTAAATGTCTTGTCTAAAGAGCAGAGTTTCTCAAATTGTGGGGCACCTCGCTTTTAGGGAAGCACGATAACCTTACGTGGGGGGCGCGAGCATATCGAAAAGTCGAAAAATAAAAGATCATTTTTTTTAAAAAAAATATTAATTTAATGAAAAAAATAAATTTTGATACATTTTTACTGATATAATATTCTTATAAATATGTTCGTATTGCTTAGTGTATTTGATAAGTAATTAATCAATACTTAGTTAAGAACATGTTTAATAATTACAAGTTTCTTTCAAGGACTTGTTATATACAAATTTTAATGCTTAACATTATAATTTGTATGGTTTATAATTTAAATCGTATTGTAGATTCAACGTCATAGCTCATTACTTTTACATT